>JAHDVE020005500.1:0-92763 GCA_022606495.2 Halesus radiatus
GAAACTGGACTAATTTTCATCCAGACGTGTTCGTCGTTGTCCACGGCGGCCGGAAACGCTCCCCCCATCGGGAATAATAGCCGGGGCGATGTCGCGTCTCCTGAGAAGACAGCGGGCTTCTGGGATCCGCGTATAATCGTGCGGGATCGGGTCTGTGGCCGGATGGTGTGATGCTGTACACCTGAGTGCGGCAGCTATCGTCTACTCGGCGGGGCCCGCCTATAGCAGGGCTGCGTGCAGAGCCGGACACTTTGGGGTCGGCTGGTGCGAGGCTGTACACCTGAGTGCGGCAGCTATTATCTCTTCGGTGGGGCCCGCTTATGGCAGGGCTGCGTTTAGAGCCGGACACTTTGGGGTCAGGCAGTGCAGGGCTGCACATCTCAGTGCAGCAGTTATTGATGTCTCGGTAGAGCCCGCTTACAGCAGGGCTGCGTGTAGAGCCGGACACTTTGAAGTCGGGTAGTGCGAGGCTGCACATCTCAATGCAGCAATTATCATCACTTCGGTGGGGCCCGCCTATAGCAGGGCTGCGTGCAGAGCCGGACACTTCGGGGTCGGGTAGTGCGAGGCTGCACATCTCAATGCAGCGATTGTTGTTTCGGTGGGGCTCGCCTATAGCAGGGCCATGTGCAACGCCGGATACTTCGGGATCGGGCGGTGCGAGGCTGCGCACCTCCGGGCAGCAGTTGTTGTGACGGGGCCCGCCTATAGCAGGGCCGTGAGCAGAGCCAGACACTTCGGGGTCGGGCAATGCGCAGCTGCACACTTCAGGGCGGCAGTCGTTGTCGAGTAGATGGGGCCCGCCTATAGCAGGGCCGTCAGCAGAGCCAGACACTTCGGGGTCGGGCAATGCGCAGCTGCAGACTTCAGGGCAGCAGTGATTGTTGTTGAGATGGGGCCCGCCTATAGCAGGGCCGTCAGCAGAGCCAGACACTTCGGGGTCGGGCAATGCGCAGCTGCAGACTTCAGGGCAGCAGTGATTGTTGTGGAGATGGGGCCCGCCTATAGCAGGGCCGTCAGCAGAGCCAGACACGTCGGGGTCGGGCAATGCGCAGCTGCAGACTTCAGGGCAGCAGTGATTGTTGTGGAGATGGGGCCCGCCTATAGCAGGGCCGTCAGCAGAGCCAGACACTTCGGGGTCGGGCAATGCGCGGCTGCACACTTCAGGGCAGCAGACAACATTGGGTAGATGGGGCCCGCCTATAGCAGGGCCGTGAGCAGGGCCAGACACTTCGGGGTCGGGCTGTGCGAGGCTGCGCACTTCAGGGCAGCAGTCATCGTCATGTAGATGGGGCTCGCCTATAGCAGGGCCGTGAGCAGAGCCAGACACTTCGGGGTCGGGCAATGCGAGGCTGCGCACTTCAGGGCAGCAGTTGTTGTCATGGAGACGGGGCCCGCCTATAGCAGGGCCGTGGGCAGAGCCAGACACTTCAGGGTCAGGCAATGCGCAGCTGCAAACTTCAGGGCAGCAGTTGTTGTCATGGAGACGGGGCCCGCCTATAGCAGGGCCGTGAGCAGAGCCAGACACTTCGGGGTCGGGCTGTGCGAGGCTGCGCACTTCAGGGCAGCAGTAATCGTCATGTAGATGGGGCCCGCCTATAGCAGGGCCGTGTGCAGAGCCAGACACTTCGGGGTCAGGCAATGCGCAGCTGCACACTTCAGGGCAGCAGTCATCGTTGTGTATATGGGGCCCGCCTATAGCAGGGCCGTGAGCAGGGCCAGACACTTCGGCGTCCGGCAATGCGAGGCTGCACACTTTAGGGCAGCAATAATCGTCATGTAGATGGGGCCCGCCTATAGCAGGGCCGTGTGCAGAGCCAGACACTTCGGGGTCGGGCTGTGCGAAGCTGCGCACTTCAGGGCAGCGGTAATCGTCATGTAGATGGGGCCCGCCTATAGCAGGGCCGTGTGCAGAGCCAGACACTTCGGGGTCGGGCAATGCCAAGCTGCACACTCCAGGGCAGCAGTTGTTGTTGTGGAGACGGGGCCCGCCTATAGCAGGGCCGTGAGCAGAGCCAGACACTTCGGGGTCAGGCAATGCGATGCTGCATTCTTCAGGGCGGCAGTCATTGTCATGTCGATGGGGCCCGCCTATAGCAGGGCCATGTGCAGCGCCGAATACTTCGGGATCGGGCGGTGCGAGGCTGCGCACCTCCGGGCAGCAGTTGTTGTGACGGGGCCCGCCTATAGCAGGGCCGTGTGCAGCGCCGGATACTTCGGGATCGGGCGGTGCAAGGCTGCGCACTTCCGGGTTTGTGTCAGTGCTCAACAGCAGAGGGAGCCCAGACGCGGCGATCAGTTGCTCGATCTGCCTGTTTCGTTTTCTTATTTCTTGCAACTCTGCTCGCATCCGACGGATTATTTCTTTCTTGGAATCCGCAGAAGCTACTGTGCTCCGTGTCGTGTCGGTATTTGTGGCTAGAGCCGCTGCCGTAACAGCTCGTGCTCTAGAATCCCAGGCGGCCGTACTTGCTTGTTCGGGAACGTGTGTCGCTGGGTCGATGGTAACCGGGCCGAGGGGTGCCGGGCCGAGGGGTGCCGGGCCGAGGGGTGCGGGGCCAGAGACTGCAGCGCCGAGCGCTACAGAATTGTAACTATAGTCATTCCGTTCGAGCCCGCGGGGAGTGAGGTTGTAAGCAGCTGGGCTGCCATGTAATGCACCGGGCGCTGCGGGGGCAGGGGGCGTAAGACCGGGCCCTACAGCGTAGTGGCGGCTCGCATCCTTTCGCTTGTGGCCGTGGGAAGCGAGGTCCGATGTAGCTCCGCCGGCGTATGACGTGTCGAGCGCTGCGGGTCGTGCTGGGCCGGACATTTCCGGCTGCGGCCGCTGTGTTCCACCATTTTGTAATGTGCGGAATGCTTCCACCATTAATGCAGCAATCTGGGAGAGCGGGTCCGCTCTGTTCTTCGCCCAATTTTGGGTTCGACGCGCCGAGTCATCCGTTGTAGTTTGACCCGGGAATGTCGCGTTCGCGTTTGTGGGCTGCGGTTGACAGGGCTGCAGAGGGGTCGTTTGGCCGTGCATCGCGACGTGGGATGCTGGAAGCCGGCACTCTGCGCCTTGTGTGAAGCCTTGTGGGGCGCCTTGTGTGGAGCGTTGTGGGGCGCCTTGTGTGGCCGTACACTTCTGGGTAACGGCCGGTGACATCTTGTTAGATCACCTGGGTAGCGGCTGGGTACTAGATCCGTAGTCCGGGGATCACTATGTGACTCGATCCGTGCTCGAGAGGACCACTTGTAAGCGACCATTGTCGTTACAAGACTGTAAACATGTAGGGTGCTGGTCAAGTCACTTTCTATGCTTCTGGGGGTACGGGGCCGACTATCCTTGAGGCAGGTTCAGGAATCCTTCAGGTGGGAGGCAGGAGAAATGAAAGACTTTCTTTGGTTACAAGATGTGACTGGGTACGAGTCACGATTGCTCGTCCGAGTGTGACTCCTGCGGTGGTGGATATGTGCCTTGATGGGATCACGGCGTTGGAGGGCAGGAGGCGAAGGGCACTCGACTGCACTCGAACGGTGGGCGTTGGGGTTCGGCGGTTCCTGCCGAGTTTTCTCGCAGCGTCTCAGGCTGGGGATGCAAGTGGCCTGCTTGCTTTGTAGGAGACGGGAGTCTCGACTACGACCACTGGCCGGACGGTCTCTACTCACTCGTCTCTGTCCACTACTGACTTTGCTTCGGCCAAAGTCCCCCTTTTTAATCACATCCGAACTATTCTTCGGGTTCCTTCGTAAACTACGAACTGTGGCTCGGTGGCTTTTAATTAGTTCGCTGTTAATCCCCGTAACTGCCTTTTTCTGGTGACTGCGAAATTCCCGGGATTTAAAGCCGGGCGTTTGTAAATTACCCTCAGGTAAACAGACCTCGGGTACCGTATTATGGATTAGAATAAATCGGCGTTTCCCGCACTTATGGCTTGTATCAACATAATGTCGCAAAATTAGAATCCTAAGAATCATGATAATTACGATCAAACGATCAAACGATCACGTCGGTTACACTATGTATAATAATATGTATTGTGTGAATGTTATTTTTTGATTTTAGGTTTGAAATTATGAGGGGCTGAGTTGAATTAGTCGAACTTACTGTATGAAGTGTTAAAAATTTGTGAAGCGTTTTGTTTTGAGTTAGTGTTACCTAGATGTAGGTTTAGTATGTGGTATTGTCTGGTTTGTCTTTTAGGCACTCTCAATTGAATTCGTTCGAGTATATAATATATCATATAGACCTATTACTCAAGTGTTATTGAAAAAGTAAATGTTAAAATTAAAATATTTGTAAACTGGCCTGTCTCAACATCGGTTATTCCTAGTGAGAAAGGCACACTAAAAAATAGTATCTAAAAAAAAAATTGTATGGTTGTATTAATAAATAAATAAAGCAATTTATTTCAATAAATAACTATCGCTACCTACAGTATCAAGAACGAATTGACAAAACACAATAGTACTCCAGTAGGTACATTAAAACCACGCCAATAAGCCCTGAAGCCATTCAAGATATCCCCTACCCACCGCCTACCGCCTGCCTCCACCCCGAGGCGAGCAGGGATGAAACTGGTCACATTTCCAGCAATTACCGGGTGAGGGTCGCAAAACGATTTATGGAAAGACATCCTGTCTCGCTGAAGATTTACTCTAATGAAACGGCCATCCTCCCAGCGCCGGCCCAAGCTGACTACATCACCACTGTTTTTATTGCAAACAAACAGGAGTTGCTTGGGAATGGAAACGTTTCTCAGGGCTGATGTATTCGACAAATACTATTTTAAGTGATCAATTCATTTGATAAAGACAATCAAATACTGCTGATAAATATTTTTATTCATTGTTTTCTACGCGTATTTCGAAAAGTGTTAACGGTGTTCTGATAAAGTATTTGATGAAATGCATTAACTTTGTTTACATCACGGTTAAATAGTGTCGGTACAAATGTGTTTTCATCTGAGCAGAATTGCTATTCTAAAACAATCTTGTTAAAACAGATCGTGATCGTACATTAAAAAAGTGTCCAAGTCAAAATCTCTACCCGTTGGTCAAACTAAGATCGAAGTTCTTTGCACGGACAGAAGCTCACAGCTTCGCTGAAGTCAGGTTTTTTTTACACATATAAAACAAACAAAAAAATCCTAACTTACGAAACTATGAGCCTGAAATCCATGCAAAAAACCTCAATCTCAATCTGTCAACAATTAAGGATGACTTGGTCACTTTTCGTTATATGTTCACGAGATACGAGGATTGATTGAAAAATAATACATATTACCCATGATAAATAATATGTGATGACCTAGCCAAACTGATAGAGATTGGAAGAATTATTATGGGGTGGACAGAAAAAATAAGTTTTCGGACAGAATAATCTCCGTGGTTCAGCGAAACATATTTATATTGTTTAGTTTTTATTTTAGTTTTCAAAATAATAATATTATTGGATACTAGTACGTGTAACTAATTATTATAACTTATATACTATCGGATACTATCACATATAACTAATGACAACTTATATTATTGCTTAACGTAATGTGGTTCTTAAAACTTATTTTATATTTTCTCGTTGGCGTAATTTTTAACAAATGGTTCCACAATGTGTTGGTACACACTGATAGTTGCAAAGCGATCCACGTGACATATATAACAAGTGATCGTAGGTTGAATATACAGCTGATAGCATTGCTAAAATGATGAGGGAATTTTCGCAAGAATGAGCGATGACCGATAGTATCAAAAACTTACCAGCTGGCGAATCTCAAATCAAAAGAAGGCTATCAGAGGGAAACCCATCACGATGGTCCGACGATATACGAATAAAAACCTTGTTGGTCGTTCACTGGGAAAGGTGAAATCGAACTCCTAATATTACCGATAAAATTCCGCAATCATCAGCGCTATTTTCGTGTTTTAAAATTGAGGGAAATAAATAACCACTAGACTTATTGACATAATTGAAAAATAATAATCCTGATTTTCAAGGGAAGCATGAGATTGATAAAAATTATGGAATTCAGCAAAGTTTCGGTGGCTTAATCGGTAGAGATACCAGTCCTGGATAGACTGGAGGTTCTGACTTTGAATCTCAGTCGCGACCGTATCTTTTTATTTCCTGCGCCTTCTCTTTCACATTTTAATTACGAATTACTAATATTTTTTTCAAAGATTAATATTACAATTAAGTATAAAGCCTCAATAATTTAATCCTAATTTTAATAAAATTAATTATTATTTTAAATAATGTACAACATTCTTATAATATTATTGACTTCTCTGTTTAAAAAGAAATTGATAACAAAATCCAACTTTCCCGAAATCTTGGGAAAACTTATAATCATTGTCAACAAGTCACGAATTTAATTAAATTAGTGATGAAAATTTCTCAGAACAGGGAATTTTGAACGACAATACGAACGACAATAACGACAGAACGACAATCCGGAGAAAGTGTTTTAGCACATAAAAAAATATATTCTGCAGTAATAAATATCGAATATATATATTTTTTAATTGTTATTAACACATTTTACAAAATTTTGCGTATACTATTGATAACACTGTTTCAACAAGCAGAACATGGTAACATTTGCAATATCAGTAACGATTAAACCGTCATTTCTTTCCGAGTAGATCCGTAGTTACCGACTACGTTTTCTCATTCTTCACACGTAGTTACGGAAAATGAAATATCGTTCAGAGGCTTTTTCCTCCAGATGTGAAATTGCTACCCGGCTCTTTGCAGTTCCTTAAAGCCAATTAGAGGAAACATGTTACATCACGCAGCCTCTAAAGTAACGGAACGGGGAGATATTACATTACTTGATTTGTTACCCTGGAAAGGCGAATGGGGTTTTGATTTGAGTAGGTAGTTGCATCAATAAATTAAAAAGCCAATAAGACTACTGTTTGTGAATCAGTATTGAAAGACTTTAGAGTTTTTATTGCAATTTTTGGTGTTGCGGAGATTACAAGTTCGTCTTATTATACATGAATTATATACTGATGACTTATAGGGCTATTTGTATGGAAAAAAACTACATATATAATTTATTTATATATCTGTTTATTTAATGCCCACAGGGCTTATATATAGAGTCTTACATAGTAACCTTACTGTTTGATCATTGGAATGAAGAAAATATATTAAATCGATAGGGGAGTTATATAAAAGATCACAGTTAATGACCTATATTACCCACAAACAGCACTACATGAGTTCTCATCAAAATTTAAGAAGAAATAAGTTATATAATAATATGTGTGTCAAATTGATCACCTCGGTAAGAATAAATGTTTCAAATTTTAGTAAAAATTATACATATTTATTATTGGGCGATTTATAAAAATAACAAAAGTAATAAATACATTTTAGAAAGGTGCACATTAATTTATTTATTTATTTGTAAGAAACCAGCAGCTTTTAATATAAATATCTTTCATAAAAAGTAAGCAAACAAAGTTTCTTGTGCTAACAGTGGTTAAATACATATGTTTTACTTATGAAGCTAACAAGATAAAGAAAAACAAATTAAGAAGGAAGGGTGGAGAGGAAGAGGAAGATAGGATCGGGAAAGGAGATGGTCTCGATACATTTTATACTCGTGCATCAATTTGTGGTCGTACTTCCATTCGATATTTTGAAAGGGTATTAAGAAGAATGTCGATATTGTTGATTGTCGATACGATTATATTGCACAAAGATACGGAGAATTGAAGAATTTATCCTAAAACTGGTCCTGCATGCGGGAAAATGAAAAAAATCGATTTGTCGGGTTGGTCTTCACGGTCTTGTGATTTTTTATAAAGTTGATGAGCTCTGGCGAATCCAGGCCATTATTCATAATTTTGAACAACAAGATTTGATCAAATATTAAACTTGGCGTTTGAAGGGTGATGAACTTATGGAATATTAAGGATTCGGTATTATTTGCAAAGTATAAATTAAATTTATGATTTATATGCTTAAAGAATTTACGTCGAATGCTTTCGATTCTTTCAATATGGGCTTGTTATAAAAATGTCCATATCGGTGTATAATATTCTAAGTGAGGGCGGATATACGCGGTGTCAAGGGAGTACAGAGACTTCATGTTGGGATAAGGTTTTGAAATACGAAATATAAATCCAATCATTTTATCGACTTTATTGATAACTTTATTAGCTTGTTTGATAAATAAACTTAATGTATGTATTGAACACAATCGATTAACAATTTTTTAGTTTTGGCACAGTGTCGTAACGGTAAACATCAATAGAACAATTATATTTATTACCAAGTTTGTCTAGTCTTTGAATGGGAGAAATTTGGAAATAGTTATTTGCAGACTAAGGTTATTATTACATTGCATTACACAGAGCCGCCTGTCGTGTACGTATGTATTATAGGTAGAAGTTATAAGAAGTAAGTAAAAATGAATAGAAACTACGCGTTAAGGGGAACGGCTGCGGTGCCTGTGTCATTTAAAACTGAATTTTGGTTTGGAGGCCAAAATACCCATCCAAACGGAATAATCTATTTTTTTTTTAATTAAAGGTTTAGTAAATATCTAGTACGTACGGATGATAAGTATTTTATTTATTTTTGTTTTAATTTTTTAAGTACGTGCCATGAAAAAAAATCAGTTTTCATAATTTTAGAGGCAGCTTTGAAAATTATTTACGGGTATATCGTACTTTTTAAAAAATATATCAAATTTGCTATGTAAGTATGATTATATAAATAAAAATATGAAAATAAAACATTTAAAAAAAAAGGTTTTTTTCTGGTCGATATTTTAAATTCTGTTTGGAAAATTTGTGTTCCACCGTAAATTGTCCTTTTTAATTTTATTTAAAGTTCACCATAATGCTTATTTTAATAATTTAAAAATAAAATTAATTTAATGTTTCATTATATTTTGAAAGCAGATGGGTTAAAACTTTTTTTTAAATCACCGTTAGTCCCTAAATAATGGTTAAAGATGCCTCTAAAATCGAGTAAAATAAAATCCTTTAATGCCCGTATTTCATAAGGTAAATCAAAAATAAATAAAATACTTCTCATCCGTACTAGATATTTACTAAAACTTTAATTAAAAAAAAAGATCATTCATTTTGGATTGGTATTTTGGCCTCCAATCCAAAATTCAGTTTCGTATGAAACAGTCACCGCAGCCTTTCCCCTTAAGTAGTAGGTCTGTTGCAAGCCTATGCGGGTATTTGCCTAGTTTGGTATTGATTAGAGCTCAAGAAAACTTGTGTCACATCTCAATAAGACGATGAATAAAATAATCTTTCAAAAAGATAGACGTAAATCATGAAAGAGAATCATGTAAATCATAAAATGAATACTATTTATCTTTTCATCCATTTTCAGAAAAGGAAAATTTTTAGTAAAAAAATATTTGTATGAGATTCGTACGTGATAAATATAGTAAATAAATGAATTGAAAATTACTTCGTACCATCATTTTACTAATATGTACATATCAACATGTTTCGAATGCGATGCTTTCTTCATTAGTAATATACAGAATATTTTAATATATAAGAATTTCCTTAAATATGTTAAATATGTATATGTTAATGAACTGGTGAATGCAAAGTAATTTTTAATTAATTTATTAATAATGACGCCACAAACGAATACCAATCTTTTGAAGAAATTATAATTCATTACTAATCATGTTGATGTGGGTATTTCTAAAATAATAATTTTGGGAAAATTTAAAATAATTATGCAAATCGATTGGAACGTTAATAAGATTATATAGAAGCAGTTCAGGGTTGTGAAAAAACATTTTTTAATTTTTAAATAAAAATCTTACAAGTTCCGAGATATAATTCGATTATGAAAGGTGTCTCTCCTCAGGTGTCAGGTGAGATTACCGAGAAAATATTCCAGCTTAGAATGAAACACAAATAGTCAAATATACTATAAGTAATAAGACTCATACATCACGGCATAGTTTTCCATTCGATGCCGGCCATTTTGCCTGCAATCTGTCAGTGATCGAACACGTTCCTCCACGAAAAATGATACTTACATTTCATTTTCGTAGTCATTACCTGTTTAAAGTGCGGCATTAATCTTGCCACCGAGAAGTGCTGGAAAAACCGGGGAAACAGAGATTTCGGTATTGTCACGACTCTGCCGTTTGTCATCTCACACATTTCAGTGCGACAACAGCACACCAGTATCTGCCCCGCATCCGTCATGGAGCGAAGCATTCTAGATCTTGCGGATTAATTCCCGGAAGAGAAGCCTTAAGAGAATGATCAAGGACCTTCCAAATTTTATGGAGTGGATTAATGATAATAAACTTTTTTTAATACCGTTGAAAATATAAGGAAAGCGGTGAGAAAAATTTGTGGCTTGCCGATTTGTCTTTAGTATCAGAATAGTATACAACATTCTAAGACAATGTAAGTAATATGATATTTGTGTTATGTTTAATGAACAACGAAAATCACAGACACGAATCTATTCAATATTGCTAAGAAATATACTGCAAGCTTTTTCTTACCTCCGTTAACCTTTTCACCTAAAAACAGTAGGCATTGGGAAATTAGGTTTTTTTGGCATGTGATTTTTTTTATTGTTTTGCGAGAATTGAAAAAAAAAACTTTATTTTAAAATCAAATATAATTCCACCGGAGACCTAAATTACATTAACATTTTTACTTCAAATAAGTTCAGGAATCTCTGGTAAATAATATTGATTAAATTACATCGCATTATTAATAAAAAACTAGCAGATTAAAACCCACTCTCGTGGGGTTTTGCTGAATTTATGACAGTGTACACCCCCTCGCTGATAAAACAGTTTTGAATTCACGTAAAAATGACACAGTATGTTCATTGTGCTACGAATTGAATTGCTGAATCTTTTGCGTATGTGGTAGAGAGGAATATAGGTTTCTAAGATATTAATACTGTAAGATTATTTTAGCCATATTTGTTCATTTTCCTCCTTCATTTATTTCTATAATGTCCTTATTCCCTTAAAGCATATTAAATAGTCTTACTATCTGAATTGTTTCTTGTTAAGTATTGTTTCTTTCAGATTATTTTAATATTAGTACATTCTGATTACAGAAATAACTATTTCGTTTCTTAAATAATTTTTTTTGTATAACTATGTGATACCGTTTTAATTAAATGATAAATGTTTTTTATAAACGACGCAACGGCTTTAAAGGTGTCAAAGTTTTGTTATTCGCTCACGAGATTAAATTATATAGAGAAGTAAATGATTCAAACCACTGTCAAATTCTTCAGTTAAATATTGACATGCTAAATAACTGGTGCTTACAAAACAATTTATATCTAAGTGTAGAAAGAAGTAAAACTCTAACCTTTTCCAGAAAACAAAATCTCTCTTTTTGACTATTCAATAAATTAAATAAATCTATAAAAAGTTACGGAAATGAGATATCTCGGAATTATAATGAATGATAAACTAAATTTCACTGCTCACATTCAACAAATTGTAAATAAGGATATGAAAACTTTAGGATTTATATTAAGGACAATAAAAGCTTTTGAATCGTTACAAGTAATAAAATTGTTCTACATATCCCTAGTTTGAAGTATAATAGAACATAATTCCATAGTGTGGTCGCCTTTCTTCAAAATACATATTCATTATGTAGAAAGAATTCAAAGATTTTTTTTAATTTTAATAAATTTTAAAGTTAACATACATTTACTCATCATTAATGAATATTTTAAATATTCCAACCTTATAAAATATGCGGAAAATTAACGACCTAACCTTTTTACTAAAATTGTTAAATTGTAAATTCAATTGTTCTGAACTCCTGCATTTAATCAACCTGCACATACCTAAACGATCTACAAGACAGATATTAACATTTTACGTATCTACTCGTACATTCCGTTTCAACTATAGTTTGAATTCTCCAATTCAACGCTTACACAGTCTTGGTAATAAATCCTTAAATGATATGAATGTATTTGACAATAATCTAAACTTGGCAAATTTCAAAAGAAGAATGAACGAATTGTTTCTGCCTAGTTTATAAATTGTTGTTAACAGCAAATTTTAAATTATTTACTTATTTATTATTAATGTTAATATTGACTTTGTGGATATGTACTATTTTTTTTCTCTTACTCTGTATTTTTAGCTTTGATGAATTTTTTTCATTTTTCTATTTTCAAGTATAACTTAACTTTATTCAAGTATAATTTAACTTACGTGCATGTTTTCTTTTTTTTTAAATTTTATTTTTCTTACGTGATTTTAAAAATGATCTATATTTAAAAGCCCTCTGGGCGATTAAATGTAAAGATAAAAAAAATAAAAAAATAATAATGAAATATGTAACTTTGTATCCGGATGAAGGAACCACTGATTTTGAATCACGTTGATATTTAATATTGAAATAGTAGTCAAAATAAAGTTATTTATTATCATTTCACTACTTTTTTACTTGACACTTTCATAACAGTGTCGTCAATTACCAACATCTTGAATTTTTATTTTATATACTTCTAATTATAACACTTGATATACTTGCTATTACCTATAGATGTGTTTATTTTTAATAGATTATTTTTTTTTAAATCTCTCACAAATCATTCAAAGATGTTATATAGTCTGATTAAAATATGAAAACCATTTTTTTATGGCACATAATTTATGCATCAATCACATTACACGTAGTTAGAAGTGTAGTCGTGGCCACGATGAATCAACCCTAACAGCCGCAACAGCTGTCTCCTTGACAGGATGGAGTAAGATTGATTACCGCAACGCCGGAGATTTCCTTTGGAATATTGATGTGAATGCATTGGACATTGTACGTTATACAGGCTCATTCCCAAAATGGAGATAATTTCATGCCAGCATTGAACAATTTTGGATTTTTTATGTACTTGCAAATGTTATTATTTTTAAATTCCACATCATCAATGGGCATTGAATCATTACCGTACTAAAAATAAACAATATCTTCTAAAGATAGCTGTAGAACGTTTCTATTTTTGTAATTGTTAGTGGAATTCCATTATAATGATTAAATAAAATACTCATTTTACTGTATTACACTTTTATTTTTGACCGTGACCAGTTTCATCCTGTGACGACGTCAGACTGGTACAATTAATCCTTAAACCATGGTTTACATACAATTTTGGTATCAGTGGTAATAAACAATAAGTCAAGTTTTATAAAATCATGCTATAACAATACTAAAAAATATAATCTATGAAAAATCATGGTTTGTTTCCCCTGACACCCAAAATTGTAAATAAACCGTAGTTTAAGATTTAATTATACCAGTTTGATAGTCGTCACAGGCTGAAACCGATCACGGTCAAAAATAAGTCAAAGTGGAATGGAGTTAAAAGTGTATTTTTATTTAATCACTGTAGAACGTTATTAATGGAGGTGTAAAGTAATAAAAAAAAAAATATATATATATATATATATATGGATACTATTTCCAAATAGGAGGCCTTACGGGAAATTGATTTGAACATTCGGGGATATGGTAGGGTGGGTCCATTAATAGAAATTTTTGTGGGGAACCGTGTTTTAGTCGTTATGTAAAACCCTCAAAAAGGAAATTACCGCCTGTACAAAAAATAAATGTTTCCTTCAACATATTCGTGATAAAATATTATTTTTAAAATGGAAAACATAAATCTTGTTTGCTTTATCTAAATGTCGTAGGCGGTCGATAATATCCTTCACATTTGCAATAGTGACATTACAGATCGTGTAGGCATTTAATATACTTCCATCCCAAGTACAAAAGTTGCCCAGGTTCCAGAATTCGCAGAGGTTCGCGGAAGGACGCCAACTTCAATTGTGTGTTCCTCTATCGCATGTCTAATTTAACTAAGGATCCTGTCTACGTGAACCCAACAATAGATTTGGTCCCCACCACCCAGCGATTAGTCCGCAGCTTAATGGTGCTTTGGAACAAATGCATCCCATTAACACACGAGTGTATTTAGAAAGAACGATTCCTCGGGTACTTTCAGTAAAGTGGATCTGGTTGCTTGGGACATTGAAGGAACAAAAGGTGGCTTCTGGTAATGGATCGTGGTTTTGTTGGACTTGAATAATACACTTCGGAGATTCAAACGGAGAGCTTTGGAAAATGTTCCATATTTGAATTAAGATAAGAGAATAAATATTCCTTTGCAATGGAAAAACAAAGTACAAGTGACTGGAAAAATCTTTAGGAAAGCGAATACTTTATTTTTGTATGTATTCAGAAAATCAGTTTGTTTTTTTTTTCACTAAAACCTCGCAAATTATAAGTTTTGGTATAGTGAAATTTGCACAGTTCTTCCAACATCAATATAACATAACAATATAAAATACATGTGAAATTTTTTTGAAAAATCACCTCAAGGGCGCTGTGCAAATATTACTTCATATTGTCTATCTAATTATGCACAAACAGATACAGAAACGCGTACTTATCTGGCAGGTTGCTTCAGATGAATACAGTTTTATTAGAAAATTTAAGCTGAGAGAAGATGTGATTTTTACAGTTGCTATTTTATGCTTCTTTACTATTTATTTTTTTAATTTTTTATTGTATAATGCTAATTATATACGGTGGGAACTTATAGCCGCTAAGCCACTGCAAGCAGGAGTTTATTTCAACAATATAATATATTACAACAATAAAAAACAATCATCACACAAATGTAGGGCAAAATTAGGATATAGACGCACATGCATGTTGTGATCAATGTACATAAGTTGGAAAAAAAAAGAAAAAAAAAATAAAATAATGGAAACAGCATTACAGTTTTGTTATTGAGATACTAGAGTCCAATTTTATAACCGATTTAAATAATATTATAAAAATATCAATATTTTAAAAATATCAACATTTCAAATATCAACATTATAAAAATACCAATATTATAAAAATATCAATATTATAAAAATATCAACATTATAAAAATATCAAAGTATCGGTATTAAATAAATTTATAAATAACAATAAAAACTTATATAATTAAAACAATCATCACAATTATTAGAAGATTGGTAGTACAAGAACAGTTGGTATTTATTTGAAATATTTATAATTTTTAGGACTGAAGAATATTTATAAAATGAATTTAAAAAGCTCCAGAAGATTTTAATAGATATTATCTTTTTTTTCAGGTGTAGTTATTTACAATGCTGCGGGCTGTGGACGCATTTGCGCACAATGCGTGAAATTTTTTTACGTACGTTAAAGCGTATTAAAAAGATGTGATATTTGACATATTGTCTGGTCCATATTACACATTATTTCACATCACTGACGATTCCCAGAAGTAAGGCAAACTGTTAATAAATAATAATCAATATTTTTTGTAGAAAGCCATCACTCTGTGGTATTAATATAATGGTAAACTAACTTTATTTTTCGCTTTAACTACGATTCATCCAAAAATGAATGCCCGTTATAAATAAATGTATGAAATTTTGGACCTTATTAAAAATCATTGTAACTGATGTTTAAGAGAGCAATTAATACCAACAATTTTTTACTTTTATCTATATTTTAGCATATTTAAGAGTATTTGTAAATTAATAAATGAATTAAAAATTATTTTGTATTCACCACTTTATTAATACACATATCTACATGTTTCGAAAGCGATGCTTTCTTCATCAGGAATATATAGAATACTAAAAATAATAATGTCAAATATGGATAAATGATAAACGTAGACCACAATAATGTAAATATAGACATATTATAAACATAAACATAAATTGATTAAAGTATAGTGAGTAATTAATAAAAAAATATTAAAAACCCTAAATAATAAATTAATATTAGAAATTTAAAAAAAAAAAACTTTTTTTTTATAAATATTAATATGAAAATAAATTAAAGGGATGGCTATTTTTTTATCATTAAATCAATTCAAATCACTATTAACGCTTTTTCTGATTTCTAAAATTTCTTATTTGTCTAATTGAAAACTGGCTTTATTTGTATGTAAAAATTTTAAATCTTTATTTATATCAAAAGAATGATTATTTTCTAAAATACGATTTGGAAATTCAAAATAATTGTCATTATTTAATACTGAAATTTCTAGAAGTCTTTCCTATGTAAAAATAGTTGCAATCTTTACAAATTAATTTATGTACCCCTGATATACTCGTATATTAATTCAGGTCCATTTTTCCTGAAAATGAATTTTTGATATAGTTGCTCATATTTTATAATGTGCTATATTTGCCACAAACCGTAATTTCCATTTATAGAGCGGTAAACGAATTAGGAATAAATTTAGGTGTTTACAAGTCTATAATCTCGATAAAGTTACAAGAAAAAAATTAACTGACAATTAACTGTTTATCGCTGATATATATATAGATATTATACGGCATTAAGTTTTGAAAACAAAGACAAGGAGGGCAAACAGAGTCCGGCGAAGAAAACCTCTAAAAATGATATGGTGAGTCTAAACAGTATCAACAAGCATCATGTTAAAAACATATGTCAGTGTTTGCTTTTTACTTAAAAAAACAGAAAGTCACAAAATTGTGTTGATATTGTTGGTTTATTTGTGGTTAATTGTTTGTATTGAAAGAACCTTTGTCACCTATTTTCTTTACACATAAAGGTTACAATTTCAAAATAGAAAATACGTTTTTTTTTTCTATTCCTTAAATCCTCATATCCTTCACTTTGAAACCTTTAATAATTTCGTTTATCTCAAAACTTCAAATTTGGATTAAAAGACTATGACAACTGCAACGTATCATGCCATGACTTACGGTGAACCATTTTATTTAAAACGAGAATATATATTAAGCATTTGTGAAATGGATTCTTGATGACAATTATTCAAGACAAAAAAAAACGAACCGATAACAGTCCGTTAACTACACAGTTCGTTACGTAACAGATATTTTGTAGTTCGTTTATAAAACTGGCCCTAAATGCATTATTGGTAATACGTAATAACTAATACAGATTTTTTTATGTTTATTTGACTATACGCCCATCTGGGTTGTTAAATGGATTTTAGAAAATAATAAAAGAAGCTATCAAAAATTACAACTACAGATTCTAAACCATAAAGTAATGAACAATATTTTGTAAACGTTGAACAGTGACATAAAATAGAAAACCAAAACAATATTAAAACACAAATTATTAATGTTTCATTATCCACGCTACAATACTACATATTGTAGGTGCATCAAAGTGCTGGTATAGATGACGCTTTAATATGAATAGAGTCGGAAAATACATCAACAACACCCCCAAACATGTTGCCAAGATCATGCATCCTATTGATTAATGAATGAGACTGATAGTTGGTTGTGTAATTGACACATGCAAAATAATTTTCTTTCCATGTAATAATATGAAATAACGCCCACTAGACCATTCTGTTACCGACCAACACCGTAGCGTGCGATGAACGGACCGTCAACAAATCCACGGCTAGAATATTTTGCTGGTGGCGATACGTCTCCTGAAAATTGAAATAGGTCTACTAATAATTCGAATGATCAGTCTAAAAAAATTTTTTGAGCAATATGACAGTAGAATTTTTTTTGATACTATATGAATTTTAAAAATTTAATAAAAAAAAAATGTTACACTTATTACCGTAAACACACAGCAAGCTTTTCTTTAAGTAAGAGGCTTTCGCTAAAGTTGTTGTTTCTTCTGGCAATATCGTTTTCAATTTTTTTTAGCAATTCATTGAATTAAATAGTAGACATTGGAAAATACTGATTTTTTTTTCTTTGTCATCAACTTAGTACCTGAAAAATGCCCAATATTCTCCCTCTGTTTTTCGTTCTCTTGGAGAATCGTAAATTCAGTAGGGTCGAGCCTTTTTTGGTTTTTTTTTCTGCTTCCTCGTCCAAAATCATGGCAATTATTACCAATTGTCGAACACTTCATTTTTTTATTGATATACCTATTTGATTATTTAAAAAATATTGACAATACTTCAAGACCTCCGCACAACACTGATACGTATACAAAAATAAATGCTGCACGTGAAAAAAAAAGGTGCTACATGTTATGGAATGGATTCCGAACGGAAATAATACACTTAACATACGGGCATAGAACGATGTCAACCCATTGCAGTGGGCATAGTAGTGTAGTGCGTGTCGTGTTTGTTTTCGTGCCGGTCATAGCACGGTCATGGTATGCTCTATTTTTTCCTTTCACTGGTTTTCGAAGTATACCATTGGTATAAACAAAATCCTTCACAATATTTTTATTAATAATAACGCCACAAAATAGTTACAAATCGTTTGAAGAAAATATTTGAAAGTATTCATAAAACACTTGGATAATTCCTAAAATAAAGATAACTTTTATTTAATACGCGAATATATTTATGAATATTGCCATTTTAGTCAGTAACAAGGGTATTAATAAACCGATAACAAAATTTAATGTTATTAATGTAAACCCCTTGCGGCGGGCGTTAAAACTTTTAAAGAGTTGAACAATAAATACCGGAATAAAAGGGCGATATAGGGCAGGTTAAGAACTCCAGCAGGCCCGGGGTGGTTTGCTAAAGTGTTCCATCTATTTTAAGATGCGCAGCTTAAATATTACGAAGGCTGCTATAAAACCCCCCTTTCCTTCGAAGAAAGAGAATTTTCAGAAGTATAATCAATATTTTTGGCCAAAAAAATGTTTTCATGTTGAAATATTAACTCTTTAATGGTGTGATTTTTGGGGTACCACAACGAAATGAATCGATTTTTCAATTTGGAATTTATAACATTACAACACAAGTAATTTTAGCTTTCAACGTCATTTGAGATGGAGATGTAAAATTTTTTTAAAGAAAGGCAAACATTCCCGAGTTATGAACAAGTTGACAATATTTGAAAATCTCCTACTGACATCGCAGTAAGCGGAAGATGTTGCTTGTGTCGTGATGGAGGACTTAACCAGCTGAGGAATCTAACTCACGACGCCTGGGTGAGACTTAGACGCGATGCCAACTCAGCCACTGACCGGTCAGAACTGTAACTGAAGATAAAAAAATATAACTATATATATATATATATATAGGACAGACAGACAGAGAAACATTCATTTAAATATCATACATAGAATTTTTTTTTCATAACACAGGGACATTCTTAGAAGATGGGCACAAAAACCTACAAAATATGGAGCTGCCTTACTTAATTAATTGTTTTTGTGTTTAATTCGTAGAACTCCATTTAATTTTTAAAAAATGCCTTATTTAATTCAACAAAAAAAGTATATGTTTTCGACCGCAGAAGATAAATTACCTACTTACAATTTTAGCTTAGTATGTATAATAATTGAATCAAATTAAGTGAGAATGGATTGTCCACGACGAGAGTAATTACGTTTGCTTTTCGTATCAAAAACTCCTATAATTTGATGATTGCGAATTCGAAAGGGAACAAGGGGGAAAACTTAGTTGCTTTACCCGTAAAAAAATATTTTATTAATGTTTTACTTGTCCATTTATGGGCTTTTATGAACCTATTAAATTGCATTGACTTTGCCAAAAACCATTTCAGCTTATGACAATTTAATATTGAATAATTAAATACAATATATTCGGGTTTTTTGATGCGTTTTATGGATTGCACAATCACGGTTAATAGTGCCGGACAATCAATATTATTTTTGATCTCGCTCATTCATTGGTAGAAAATTCATTTACACGACACACGCCATGCTAAACGATCGTGTATAACGAATAACGGAAGTCGTAAAGCAAGTCGTTGCTGTATCGCGCAACCGTTTCCGTTATAACGGAAAATATATATGATTGGTGTGCTTTCCCGTTGTGTTTACGGTGAGAGTATACATTTACCTGAAATATTTCCACAAACATAGATACGGTGCTGCATGTAGCCCAGGCACAAATTAAAACTACCGTGAAATATGGCGCTATGCAGGTTATTGCAAAATTATTTTCTCACTACCTCGGCGCGAATATTAAGTGTGACAAATTAATATTACATTTTCTATAATATACATTTTCGCTTCTGGAATAACTAAAATGTGCACGACTAATTTTGTGTAAGGGTATTTTAGAGTAGAAAAGTTGTTTCTGTAAAATTATAATTAATGTGGGCCTGTGGTTTTTGAACTGAACCATTAATGTGGGTATAGAAATCTCAATACAAAATATGGCTGTAATGATCTACGTAGCATGAAATGACTCGGCATTATTGAGCATTTTGTCTTTGGATCATACCCATAGTACTGGTCGAGTGAGAAGCGCCGTACCGCGCTACCCGCCACCCGCCACCCGCCACCCGCTTTGTTCTTTAATCATCCCCGCTCACTAATTGTCTCGCTATTCGCCACCTCTATTCTATTAGAAAGAAATTAACTGCTGGCAAGAACAAGATCGATCCAGGAACTGCAAGAAGACCATTCGGTGAGTGATTTTTACTGACATCATTGGGGAAGGTTTTTTTCATAGATTTTGAATTTGCATAAACTTATTAATGATCTCCCAGATAATCGGCTATTGATAATCATGATTATCCAATTTTACATAATAAAAGTATTTCATACAGTGACAACTAATACCGTACATTGAAAAAAAATGAAAGGATAGGCTTTTGTTTTATTTTTATTTTTGTTTTATTTATTTTTATGTACACGTCATTTTTTTCACTAATAACACATTCTGGTGAACGTATCGATGTACAATACAATCTCTCCAGTTTGTAAATTCTCTCCATTTTTTTTTCTCTTTCTGTCTTTCACCATCATCATTAGATGATGCGCTATTCAGACACACACACACAGAGACACATTCACTTATACACTATACACTTTTTTTATATACCTTTTTATCTTTACCATGTATCATTCTCTAGCATTGTACTAACTCCGCTCAGTAAAATGTATGTAAACATTTACTGCATATTGCATAGAGACATGTCATTGGTACCGATACTTGTAATAATTTTCTAAAACCTTGTAATTTGTACACCACTCATTTTATACATGTACTGTTTGTTTCTAAAATAAAATGAAATATAATAAATAAAATTAGATATGCTGTGCAGATGGTACAATTTATCGGAAGGAGTTATAATATAAGCTATTAGCTGACGTCTGAGCTGTTGTTTTTTAGAATGAGACGTAAAAACGACCCGATCACCAAAAACTAATGTTATTCTTATAAACTGTTGTGTAAAGAAGGGAAGGGGTTGGGGAAGGTTAGGTTGGAGGAAAGCCCCTAAGTTGGAAAGCCAGTGTGGTGTAAACTGGGAGTGCCATGGAGAGGGGAAACGGGGAAGAGGAAGATTGGGTTACAGGGGAAGTTATGGGAGACAATCACTGTACGAGACGTGTAGACCCGCACAAGGGACTGTAAATATTTAGGCACTGGCACACAGGAACGCATCACTATTGTGATAGTCCTACTGAGAAAGGCTTTTTATTAATTTAGTCTCCTTTCGTTGCTCCGTTTGATGTATACTCAGTATCTAGACGCAAGTTGATCTATATATATATATCTAGGTAAAACGAAAATTGTGAACGTGGGTTGGGCGGGCGGGTCGGGGAGGGGGGGGGGTTGGTTCGTCACATGGAAAGACGTTTTGTTTTATAAATATCACCTCTAGCGCGCGTACAAAATGCAATTAATTTGAGAACAATTTCTCCTATCAAAAATGATAAGGTGGTATTATTTTGTATCATTTAACCTGTTAAAAAATATGTGGTAATTGTTTTTAACAATCGTATAAGTAACAAAGGAATAAATATTCTGTTCAAAGATGAACAATTAACTTCATCAATGAGGAGACAAATTAATTTGATCTCCTTTGTAACTTATTTTAATTTATTTGTTGAAGAAGAAAATATTAAAAAATCTCAAATTAAACAAAAAAATTATATCGTAATGGAGTGGAATAGTATCTACCTGTATGTAACTTCGATAATGCAAATTTGAATTTTTTTTTTTTAGAAATATACGTGAGTTTCGGGAAGCCAGGGAAGGAAATAATAATGATAACCTTTCTAATCACAAACATCTCTTTTATTGAGCTGGGTTAGAAATAATACAGTATTTAATAAAATTCAAACTATGTTTTATCGGCGATATCAAAAATATTTTTTATGCGAAAGAAACACTCTTCTAATGAGCGATTAATTGTACTATTTTCTCATACATTTAAAAAATATCTTATAGTTTAATCCAAGATAATACTAAAAAATATAATTACGTAGTTAGAGGAAATATGTATTTAGTACTTAAAACAGTCCAATGACATTTTTTGTACTATTCTATCAAAAGCATTCCCTTGTAAATTGAGAGGAATTTACACTTATTGGTACATAAATATCAAATAGAGGTGAGAATTAGAAAAAACTTTTAAATTATCTTATGCTGTCGACTTGCAATTCTATTAATTAATGTTAACTAACTAACTAACTAACCATCACGCCGTTTCCCCACAGGGGTAGGCAGAGAGGACGGACCGCCAAACAACTTGATCTTGGCATACACTTCTTGCTTCATTCACTTTCACACAACGTCTCATACATTATCTTCTGTTATTCCGACTTCTGACATGGCCCGACTCAAGTATTTGATTCACTTGATCGTGCCACGTCTTCCTTGGACGTCCCCGGCGTCTTCTTCCATTCACATTCGCGTCATATATTCTCCTTACACTCCTTTCTTCATTCATTCTCTCTACATGCCCAAACCATGTAAGCGTCCCTTTCTTCATCTTGCTCACTACGCTTACATCAGCCTTGCATTCTTTACGAATCTCAACATTTTTAACACGATCATACATGGTTTTACCACACATTCGTCTCAGAGATCTCATTTCTACAGCATTCAGTCTACTTTTATCCTTCCTGTGCCAGTTCCACGCCTCACTGCCATACATCAGAGTTGGTATCAGCACTCCATTGTGGACTGCTACCTTCGCTTCTTTGGACAACTTTTTGTTTGCGCCAACCGCATTCGGTCCTCCGTTAATGGAGTTTCCTGCGTTCACCCTTCCATATCCCTATCAGTCTTTCCATCTCTCGTGAACATACTTCCCAAATACACACACTCATCTACCTGCTCCAAGTATTCACCATTCACAACTATATTGCACACTGTTTTCGTACTCTCTCTTTTAAACACGATGACTTTAGACTTACATTCATCATTAGCTCATTCTTCATACATACTTCGTTCATCCTAGATACGAGGGACTGTAGATCTTCCATACTGTTAGCAATCAGCACCGCATCATCAGCATACAACAGGCAACATACTTGCAGACTGCTCATTTTTGCGCCCAAGCCCACTTCTTTCAATTCTTGCATACAATTATCCATGTATAGATTGAATAACCACGGTGACATTACGCAGCCTTGCTTTACACCTTTTGTGATGTCAAACCACCCCGTAAAATCACCGTTTGCCCTAACACATGCAACGCTTCCCTCGTACAGTGATGCGATTGCCTGTATAAGATTTGTATTCACTCCATACTTTGATAACACCTTCCATAACTTTTTTCTGTCAACTCGGTCGTATGCTTTTTGTAGATCTACAAAAGCACAGAAAAGTTTTTGATTTTTTGCCAGAAACTTCTCAATGTTAATTCTAATTATTACGTGTTTTAAAGAATAAATCGGTAAAACGGCCCGGAACGTCAACGTAAGAGTAAAAGAGCACTTACGATGTCTAAATAATAATGCCTTTTCAGAATTCGCGAATCACTTAATAGAATCAGATCACTCATTCGATAAAGACTCGGGTATTAAAATATTACATAAAAATGGAATTGGAATAAGATTAAACAATTTAGAAGCCCTCGAGATCAAAAAAGCAGTTAATAATAATTTAAACATTATTAATAACCAAATTAATTTAACTAATAGTCCCATACTTAATTTATTCCGGTAATCTCAGCTGTTTGCCCCCCTTCCCCCCCTCTTTTTTCCTTCCCCCCCCCACTTATCCTCCCACTCTATATGTGTCTCTTTCTTTCATTTTATATCTCTTTCACTCATTGTTTTATGTATATATATGTGCCTGTATCTAATTATCTTTAGTTAATAATAAGCCCTGACGAAGCTTCGGTGAAGCGAAACCTGGTTGGCGACGTTTATTAATTCAATAAAAGTGGTGTTTTACAAATTGTGTTTTTCATTTAATATATAATGTCACACCCCAAAGTGTTTGCTTCCTTCGAAAAAATAAATATTTATAGTTTTTATTTAAAGTTTTAAATTTTCCCTTGATGAAGCTAGAGATAAGCGAAACCGGTTGATGTTGATTAAAAAGTAAATTGTTGGTATAAAACAAAGTGTTTTTTTTTTTTTTTAATATTCTCAATTGTCATCTGTTATTGTACTTTCATTAGTTATCATGCTTTCATTAGTTATAATACTTTAATTAGTTATCATACTTTTATTAGTTATCATGCTTTCATTAGTTATCATGCTTTCATTAGTTATCACACTTTCATTAGTTATCGTAATTTCATTAGTTTTCATAGTTTCATTAGTTATTACGTACTTTCTATTATATTATTATGCTTTATGTAATGTAATAAATAAATATAGATTTCATCACCATCTAACTATTAACTTCACAATCGTTGTGTAAAGATTATAATCCACTATTTTTGTTAACTGCTGTCATTGCAATTCGAATTTATTTCTACAGTGCATTTATATCTTGGGTACTGAAGAAATAAATCCCCAAAAGTGTGGTATTTACCAGTTTGAAAGAAAACTGTTGTCACATATTTACATAAGACATTTTTACTCTCAGGCTACAGGCCAAGAGTCAAGATCGAGAAAGTATGTCGATAGTGAAAATATTTTATCATTTTAACCCGAAGTAACGCAATATTGGCCTTACTTAGCATACAACACATTTCTATCAGTTATCTCTTCAGTAGATTTACCTAAAATAACTAAAGTGAGAAAGTGGAAATTAAAACTTGACTCTTGTTCTTCTTAAAATATTGGATTACATCTCTCAGACTTTAACAACGCCCTTTCATGTTTTTCAACAATTCAGTTTCTTCCTCTACCAAAAATAATACTATAACATTAAAAGCGTTCCCATTTCAAAACATTAAAACTGCTTTGCTAGAACTTTTTCCCACGTAACTTGGGAGAGGAAAAAACCTGATAAAATGGTTCATAAACAGAAGCAGGAAAACTCTGACAAAAATGCACTCAAAAAACAGCGGCTGAAATTCACGACGTGGAAAGTTTACCCGTCATTCGCAATGTTCTACGAATATACAAATTTCAAATATCACGAACGCGCAAGATTTAGCAAAGTCATGGGGGAATTACCAATATAAAAAAGTAATTTTGAAATGCGACGCGCTGCATAGGAATAAAACTTTTTGGGTATCAAATTATAATTTCTCAATTATTTAATATTTGACGGCCTCCATGGTCGAGGGGTAAGACTCTCGACTACGAATCCGAAGGTCGCGGGTTCAAATCCCGGCGTGCGCAAGTAAATTTTATTTAATTAATTTGTGCTGTTCCACAATTAATTCATTTAAAAATAATACGTAGTATATTTGCGCACGTTCCAGAGTGGAAGATACTCTCAGTACCGCCCTGGTGAAAGAACGCCATTCAGAATTGAAACGTTGCTTGAAATGGCTTTTAGCCGTGTTTGGTGACCAGATCTGAATAACCAGGTATTTCCCCACCTTTCACTCTTTCCCTTCTCTTTCTCCTCCCCAATACCTTCAGCCACACAACATTCCCCAATTGGGGATGCCATAGTATCACTGGTTCCAGACGGTTGGGAGCAGTTGCGATTCTTTTGGGGTATTCATATAAAAAAATATATATATAAATAGTGATATTGTCAGATGACTATGTTTCAAAGATGCAAATATTTTTTCACATGAATCTACAATACGTTTCTAATATACGCGTTCGTATGTCTCATAAAAAACATTTTTTATTTAATATAATCCATAGTAAATGCATTTCTACTCATCTACAATTTCACTGTGAAGCTTTCATTAGATAAATCCTTACTTAAAGGAAACTCTCTTGAGCCAAAGCCCTAACTAGTGAATAAATTATCAGTCATTTATGATGCGTGTGTACTACTAGTCCCAGATAAAATCAATGTTATTTCAATCAGTTATTTGTAAAAGATATTTGAAAGAGTCTATTTTTTTAAATCCCAGTAGTTGGTAGATTCGAGTAATATAGGGCATTCAAACCCTTCGCAGGGAGTTAACTGAGGGATGAACTTTAAAAATAATCTACCCCAGAGAATGTAGGACACGTACCTTCAGACCACGGCAATAATTCTCTCCCCTCTTAGTGGTTTACGGAAAGCTCTCTCTGAGTGCTCTATCCTCCATCTGCCTTTGAGAGATTTCATAAAACAGAAGTGCCAAACACAAAGCTCATTTGCGTGGATTAATGCGAGACCTTCTAAAAATATTCCTACGGACGGACGCGTCCATTGGTTCATTTTTGATCAGGATTTGACTTTTGCAGTTCCATTTTACCGGTACACTCGTGAAACGGATAAAGTGTTCGCGGTTTGTTAAGGTCAATAGAACATTAATATTCGTCATTCTACCTACATAATTTTGTGGTAAGTTTATGGTGGCCTTAATGGTAGTGGTTGTGGTTGATTCTCGGTGGCCTTAAGAAAAGTGGTTGCGGTTTTAATATTTGCGAAGAAGGTGTACAAACCCAAATGCAATAGTGCTTTCAATTTGTGAAATGATTCTTTAAAAAAAAAACATAATTATTTTTTTTTTTGCTAAAGAGTTCCAAAAAATACACACTTCGTAGTCTGCTAACGCAAGAAATATTATCGATAACTTATCTGTAAATTTTCTACGGGGAGAAGAAAAATATTTAAGGTTTCAAATGACAAAAATCCTCAAACTGTAATCGTTTAAATTTTATTTCAAATACTTAATGGAATTTTAGGTAAAACATTCAAATTTGCAATTACTGGTTTTCGGCACCTATTTTCAGACATTTTGGTATGTGTTTCACAGAATTTAAAATATTATGGTTTGAAAATTTTGTCTTTTGAAACTTTATGTATTTTCTTAACTACCCTTGAAGAATTTACAGATACATTATTTGTATTGTTGATTAAGGTAGCAAAGCTACGAAGTGATGTTCACGATCACTTTTAGCGTTGGCACCCACACGTCGGATAATGATTTTAATGAAAATAAAGCTGGTTAAGAGGAACGACTGCGCGGCCTGTTTCGTACAAAATTTATAAAACAGGCCGCATTAATACATTAATTTTGGATTTGAGGCTAAAATACTCACCTAAAGCTAATGATCTTTTTTTCATCAAAAAGTATAGGAAATATATAGTACGGATTAGAAGTAATTTATTAATTTTTGTTTTACATTAAGAGATACATGTATAGGCCATTAAAGGAATTGATTTTTCGCGATTTTAGAGGCACTTAACAATTAATTGGGGGCTAACGGTGATTTAAAAAAAATTACCCTGTCTACTTTGAAAATATAATGAAATATAAAATACATAAATAATATATATATATATATTAAAATAAGCAATATGGTGGACTTTAAATTAAATTAAAAACGACTAATTTACGTTTGAACACGAATTTGCCGGACATTATTTAAAATATCGACCCATATTGTTTTTATATTTTTTATTTGCGTAATCATATTTACATGGCAAATATGATAATTTTCTTAAAACATACGATAAACTCGCAGATAATTTTCCAAGTTATTATTATATTTAACTAATTATAAGTTTCATGGCCTATACTTCATAACTTAAAACAAAAATAAATAAAATACTTCTTATACGTACTAGATATTTACTAAACCTTTAATTGAAAAAAAAACTTTCAGTTTGGATGGATATTTTGGCCTCAATTCCAAAATTAAGTAATGCACGAAATAGGCACCGCAGCCGTTCCTTTTAATTAACAAGCAAATCGCGCAGACTGTCACTTCCAACTTAGGAACTGAAAAATCTTTATCCATTTTATGTTAATGTGTGAAAAATCTGAAGCATTGATGAATACGCTGTGATTGCCATATCGAATGGTAAGAAATTTTAATCGCGAGCACAAGTATTTATTTTAATCGCATATTCACATTTTCTTCAATCAGTATCGATCGGTATCACGAAAACATTTTCCTATAGCAAGTGCTGTATCGATTTAGTAAAAGGTGTTTTTCTAAATTCTAAGAGCAACTTACATTAGTAACACTGTTTGTTTCCGTTGTGTCGGCACTACCGGTCTTAAGCTTCAGACTCCGGATAATCAAAAAGTAAACAAACGAACTCACGCAACCTGAAAACTGTAAATCAGCGATAATGTTTGGATAATAACATTTAGACTTCACGTATCGTTTTGTTTTACTATTTTTCTTTAGGAAAAAAAACAGTGTACAATATTTATAAAGAATGGTAAATATGTTGCATAAAAAAAACTTAACCAAAAATTGGTTTTCACTCAAGTGTTTTAATTAGTAATTATAAAAAAAGGTTCAAGTTTAACCTATGGGGATTCGATGGTGGGAGCAAGGGAAAGAGAATGGATCTAGTCTGTGTAGAGTAATATGTATTGTATGAATGTTATTTTTTGATATTCGGCTTGAAGTCGTGAAGTGCCGAGTTGAATTATCCGAACTTAATATATGAAGTTTAAAAAATGTGTATAGCGCGGTGAATAAATGTGTTTTGTTTAAAGTTAGTATTGCATTGAGGGAGGCTTAGTGTGTTATTCTGTCTGGTTTGTCTGATGGGCACTCTTCGTTAAATTCGTTCAAGTAGTTCAGGGCAATCTATCACAGGGGTGGCTATTTTTTTCTAAAATAGTACATCTGCAGATTTTCTTTGGATTTCCAGTGATTATATCCCTAAAAATGCAGTTAAATCTTCATGACTCAGATGGGGACAAAAGCCCTGAAAGTCATAGTATTGTAGAATACGATTTCGCACTTTCTATTCTTTGGTTCATATTACGAACAGAGTTCAATAGACAAAAATTATTTCTAAAACGAAAAAAATTGTAATACTGCATTATCTATACTATATGGTAACTGAAAAAAATGCATGGAAACCAGTTTTTTTAAATTTGAGGGATAATAATGGTTTGAAATGTATATATTAATTTTTTTTTCATTGTAAGTTGCAGAAAAATTAATTTAACTAGCAGCGAAAATATTCCAATACCTACGATCATATAGTATTGTTTTGTTGTTTCTTTATTTATATTAAATCAATTTTATTATTTTAAGTTCTAAGTTATTAATAGGGAAAACAATTATTGATTGAAACACAACGTATAAGTTATGACTTGTGACTAATAATAGTGTTGCAACTTTTAACCCAATATACCCTGTAGTTTGATAATTTTTTTATTATTTTACTTGAAAATTTTCATATTGTTTGGTATATATTGCTCATACGCCTGTATTGGATGACAATCAATAGTGGTTATTCAGCTACCTAATACTTGACAATAATGAAAATATTAGTACCTACATGAGAATAAATAAATTATACTTGGCATTTAAAGTGAGTAATGATTTTACTTTTAAAAGAAATTTTAATTTTTCTGTTTTTAATGGCGCTCGGTAGAGAATTGAATTGCTTAATGGCGTTGTATTTAAAACTTATTTGTCCATAGGCGGTTTAATAGGATAGGATATTAAAGGATTTTATATTTATGTATTTATTTGTAAGAAACAAACAGCTTTTTATACAAATATATACACGAAGGAAGTTTAACAAAAGGTAAGGTAACAAAGTTTCTTGTGCTAACAGTGGTTAAATACAGATGTTTTATTTATGAAGGTAACAAGATGAAGAAAAAATAAAATAAGAAGGAAGGGGGGGGGGGGAGGAGAGGATGATAGGATCGGGACAGGAATTGGAGAATTTATCTTAAGATTGGTCCTGTATGCGGGCAAATGAAAAAAAAATCGGTTTGGTCTTGACGGTATGTGAATGTTTATAAGTTTAGTTTGGAAGTTTTATTTACTATGTAGTTTTGCTACTTTTAATTTATTAATTTCGCTACCGGTTTCGACACAACTGTGTCATTCACTAGCGTTCTTAAAACTAACTTAAATTCAATACAGTACAAGTACAGAAACAAATTAGTTACCATTAGGTGAGGATAGTGGGAGTGGTGATTTGGAGGGGGATGGGCGGTTGGAGGAGTCAAAGTTACTAGGATACATGATTAACAAAGGATATTTACAGGGAGTTATTATTTTGTTTACTAAATTAATTTTTTATTTAATTTTTTTGTTAATTTCTAAAGTTTCTAAGGCGCACAATTTAAAATATGTATTAATATTTCAGTATTTAAACTTAGTTTTTTTATTGAAGCTATTCCCTGTCTCTAATAAATGATTAGCAAACTTGGAATAGTGATTATTGAGCTATGGGGAGTTCAGAACATTATTCATAATTATAAATAACAAGATTTGATCAAATATTAAACTTCACGTTTGGAGTTCGATGGAGGTATGGACTTTTAAGGATTCGGTATTATTTGCAAAGTGTTAATTAAATTTATTTATGCGACTGCCTTAGGATTCTCGTAATTTTCTTTTCTTCAAAAATATAGACATTGTTAAATTGGTGAAAAAGGATATTTTTTATTATACTTTTTTCAAGTTGAGAACGTCAAGCTCCTAAAAAACATATTCAGTGATCTTTAAGGATAACTTTCAGAATTAATTTCTGGATGTTTATTAGAAGATCGAAGCAAGTATTAGTGGCATTGCTCTAATTGATAATTCCGTATTCTAGAGAAGAGTGTATAAGTGCACATTGCCTTAGTTGTTTTCTATTTAATATATGTCTTTCATTTTTAAAGAAATGAATGAGTTTCCTCAGTTTTGTTGTTAGGTTTGTGACATGAAGTGTCCATTTGAGGAGATCATCTATATGTATACAAAAGTATGTTAATATTCAGCTGTATTTAATGAAAGACAAGTACATGCACTTGCCGAAGAATTATATGTATGTAAATATATGAGAGAAAAATAATTACAATTACATCAAAATAAAGAAAAGAAAATGAAAAACACAATAGTCAATAATAACACAGAATAAGTTAAACAAATTTAATTTAATGGATCGTCTTTCAGGGTGGTAGTCGCATCATCTACATCCCTCGCTCATTGAGTGGAGAACTGAGCCACTTATATTTATCATTTGGCTATATTTGTATATTTTTAATTCGTTTATTATTATTCAATTTTTAATTATTAATTATTCTTATTGAGATTTAAAAACCTCATTTTAATATTTAATCATTGTAGAAAATAATATTAACATACCCTAAATGAAACATGAAAACGGAAAAAAAACGACGAAAAATAAAAAGATTTCAGTCGCATCTGGGACTCGAACCCAGGACCTCTGCCTATCCGGGGCAACCTCTTAGCCAACTTAGCTATTGAGAACAGTTCAATTTATGTCATCTACATCGACATCATATCTCAAATTCAAGATTTGTCGATATTGTTTTCCATTTTTAAATATTTTCCGTTTTCAAGTTTCTTTTAGTTTATGTTAATATTATTTTCTACAATGATTAAATATCATTTATTCATAATGACGCCACAAAGTGTATATAAGTCTGTTGAAGAAATTACAACGATTATTTAATATTTACTGATGATAATATGTGAGATACTTATATTATATGCGTGGATATCATCTAAGCAATACAAGACAATGCTTTTAACGGTTTTTTTACTTAGGTGTTAACAAGTCATTAAAGAATTTAATCTATATATATATTAATTTAAATCAGAATGTTTTATAATAGTGAGGTGCCATTTAATATATTTATATTTCATGATTATCTCTTTATTAACTTACTTGAATTTTCACATTCTTTACACTCTAAAACAAATCCCTGATCAAAATTTTATTTCAAAAGGACCCAGACGTACAGAACGTGTTTGGATACTCTTAGTTTGTCCTCTGTGAAAGCACCGAAGGACTGAAGCAACGTAGCTACACGTAGTAAGACGTAAAGAAAACTCTCCGCACTCCGTTATTTTAGTTCAATGTTATAAAATGCAAATTCAAATCTGCTCCAGTTTTCCTTACCAGGGAAATGCACTGACTCTATATTTTTAAAATGCCAGAACTTTATATGTCTTTGTATAACATAGAATGATACTCCTGAATTTTAAGTAAAAATAAATTATTATAATTTAAGCATCGTCCTATAAAAAGTACATGTTTTGATGTTCTTCCTTAGGCGAGAATTTTAATAAATTATACATAAATGTTGCATTAAAAATAATGGTTGCTCGAGTTGAGATCAATTGCTGTTAGTATTAAAAACTTGTTGTTTCTTCTTGTTTCAATGTATATATTTATAAAAAAAGGTGCTATAACACCAAGAGGCCTTTACCGAATCTTGTAGCGACAAAGTTTTTGTAAGGTTTCTCATAAAATATAAAAACAAAAAATTCACCCTGTCCTCAGTCAATGTGAAGAGCTCTTTTGTACCTCATACACCTGTTCAACGATGAATGCTCTTCACTTACAAATTTATGTCTCGCCTACCATCCAACTCTTCTTTAGTGATGATTCTTATGGAAAGAGAATGAACATTTAAAATAATATTTACCTTTTGAAAACTACTAAGAAAAACCATTAGCATGAATAGCTACACATCTGTTATTCGGGTATTATAATAGACGTAGCAGACATATTCAACCACCCAACTTCTGACATTATTTGGAGTAGAACAAACATCCTGTAACATTTTTTGTCAAAAAAAGTTTTAAAAACGCTTGTTCTTACTGGTTATAATTTTAAATCAGTACTTTTCATTTGTAACTATTTAAAATGATACAAATAGCAGAACGGTGCCTAACACGTGATAAAAATAGACGAGACTGTCAACGTAGATTATAATGACATCCAATAAAGCTCAGGAATCGCTGGTTAGGGTCTATCGGGTTCAATTAGGCTCTGTTACACACTGTATAGATAGGCTCACTTTAATACACCCAGTTTTTTTTCTCCATATTCAAATGTGCCCGTGACAAGCGATATTCAATAGAATTTTCATATTATTTTTTCCACTGCCGTCAGCAGCCCGGTGTGTTAGCAAAACGTGAATGAAATATATTACAGAGACGTAATTTTTTCTCAGAGCCGTCAAATCTCAAGCAGCTGACACGTGGGTAATGGTATTCCACAAATATCCGGGCCATTCACCGGTGAACCGGAAACTGAAATGGTCTCCGATCTGCTTACGTGACGTAGACGAAACGTGAAACGCAACGTCACGTAGGGCGATAGACTTATTAAGATCGCATCTGTGATTTAAAATGTCAACACTTTCTTGACATGCGAGGTGAATGCTCCTCTAGTACATTCTATTTATGGGGGAGAGAGATTATGAATTCATTCGAAATAATGATAATACTATTTCACACTACAATAATATACGAGTATATTTATATTTTTTATTTCACATACGATAGCATTTACCAAAATCAAGTCAAAAATTTGACCGTTTTCTAACCATTCCAAGTATGTCTGTATCACATATATTTTAAAATGTTGAATATGCTCAAAAGATGAATTTTCGAAAAAAAGAATAGGGTGTAGTTTCATTTGTTAATAAACACTATGTAACTATAATGTTTTCATAAATGCGGATTACAAAACTTTGTTTTTTTTTTATATGAATTCCGCACAAGAGTCCCAACTGCTCCCAACCATCTCAAGCCAGTGAGACTATGGCATCCCCAATTAGGAAATGTTGTGAGGCTGAAGGTATTGGGGAAGAGAACGAGAAGGGGAAGAGGAAAGTGGATAATGGGCCAGTGAGACTGGCATTCCCAATTGGGGAATGTTGTGAGGCTGAAGGTATTGGGGAGGGGAAGGAGAAGGGGAAGAGGAAGGTGGGGAAAAGGGGAAATATCTGGCTATTCAGATCTGATCACCAAACACGGCTAAAAAGCCATTTCAAGCAACGTTTCAATTCTGAATGGTGGTCTTTCACCAGGGCGATAGTGAGAGTATCTTCCAATCTGGAACGTGCGCAAATATACTATATAGTATTTTTAAATGAATTAATTGTGAAACAACACAAATTAATTAAATAAAAATTACTTGCGCTCGCCGGGATTTGAACCCGCGACCTTCGGATTCGTAGTCGAGAGCCTTACCCCTCGACCATGGAGGCCGTCAGTTATATTATAATTAAGCAATTTTTTTTGTTTATAATTAGAAGATAATTATTTGTCGTTTGAATTTTCTTCTGTAAAAGGTTGAATGTACGACGACCAAGTTTGTTTGCATTAAATTAGTGTACGATTGATTAGAGTAAAACACGCTATTAGCCCTTTTACTAATACGATTTTAATTACAAACTGCTATCACTCCCGTGCAAAAGTTCAACTAGGAATTAAAACATATCAATAATAACGTAAGGAAATTATATTCGTAACGGTGTTTAAGTGATTTGCAAAACAATGGATGAATTTTTGGATAAGGAAATTTGATTGCATTAAGGAAAAAAAAGGATTAAAAATTACTTTGTAATCACCACATTATTAAATATATACATATCAATATGTTTTGACAGCGAAGCTTTCCTCACCAGAAATATACAGAATACTTCATAACGAGTAATAGTAATAATAGTAAAACAATAATAATAATAACAATAATAATAATAATAATAATAATAATAATAATAATAATAATAATAATAATAATAATAATAATAATAATAATAATAATAATAATAATAATAATAACAATAATAATAATAATAATAATAATAATAATAATAATAATAGTATGTAATATGTAATATGGTTCCCTGAATATGTAATATGTAGTTGTGTATTTTACTTCCATTTCCAGAAAATGGAGGAAATTTTAACGATCTTCACTAAAAAGCTTTTCTTTCTAAGAATACAGCATGAAGTTAGCTATTGAAAAATTAACCCTTCATTAAATCTAAGCTACCTACAAAATTATTTTTAAGGTATTCTTACAAGAAAAATTGTCTCATATGCTTTTCAAATGGCGATGCAATAGTAACTAATGCAAAATCAAATGTTTTTGGTTTGAAAATTGGATGACCTAAAAATATAGACGATTTAATTAAATACAGCAATGGAACATACCTTGGCCATTCATTTAAAGGGGCATTTTTGTCTTTTTATATATAAAATGTTTATAGCAGAAAATCTCCTACTTAAGAACCCCTTCTTCGATATTGTCGTATTGTTCATTGTGATAAATATAGTGTTTTAGAATATGTCAGTAAAAAATTTAAATAATTATCCCTGAGCTTTACAAAATTTCAAACTTATTGCCACCTGCATAAGGAGTGCGCGATTTAGTTCGAATTTCAGGAAGTGGATCGCCTCAAGTTGAGTAATCAACGTAAATTCTTTAAGCATACACACATTTATAAATTTATTTTACACTTTGCAAATAATACCGAATCCTTAAATTCCATAACTCCATCACGCTTCCAACGCGACGCTTAATATTTGATTAATTAATTCTGATTATTTCGCCGCTGGCGAACATTGCTCGTTCAAAAGCATGAAGCTGTTTTAATACAAAATTATTAAACAAAAATAAAAAAAAAAACATTATAAAAGGTTAGATTAAAATAGATTAGGTTTTTTTGGATTTTTTCATACTTTTATATCACTTTTAAATAAGGTGCCTATTCATACGTGTGTTGAATTGTCATCGAACCAACAATAATTACGTAAACGTCCTTTGTAGATATTATTTCCACCTTGAAAACTCTGACTGCAGTAAAAATGCATGCAATACAAAACATAAATAAACACATCATCGGAGTAAATACTGTCACCGTGTTATTATAATCCATCGCTATTTGCCACTATTTAGGTGCATTCGTTAACCTTGTAATACATAGCGATAGTTCTGAACTCGATTCGTGAGTGATTTGAATCCGCCGAACAAAACTTAGCCTATATTGCCATTGTTTCAGCACTTGCTGTCTTGAATAAGTACGTAGTACGTAGTACAATGCGGGTCTAACCTTCAGGGCACGTGAGGGTCATCGGCACCCATCGTTCGGCGGTCGGGCAATTGCATAACTAACATTCATTAGGCACACGTTATTTCGTTTGATATGGATAATCAATCACTTCATAAGTACTTAGTTTTTATGCAAACAATAATTATGCTTCTGCAAAAGTCAGAAATTGGTAAATTCTAGTTTTCACTGGAGTTATTGTGTTCATGTCTGAAATGGAAGCGTTTAAAACCTTTTTAACCGCCCTACCCATACGAACGCACGTGATACGGCCACTATATTATCGCCCGAACGCAACAGGCCGTATCCCGTACGTTCGGGAACAAAAAAACTATACCCGAAACCCACAAGACATTCGTATACATCAAGTTTCTTCCTTAGTATTTCGAGGTCAGCCGAAGCTAACGGATGTGTTCGGGTATTTTCGTCTCTCCCATACAAGTTGGCATATTGTAAACACATATTGTTCATTGCGAAATCTAATGAAGAAAAAAAATGTTGTTTTTTTTTTTTTAATTTTTGAATAATAACCCAAAAGACGGGCGGATAATCAACACAAACTCAACCTAACGTAACCTACGGTCAATCTCCAAACAGAAATTAATTTGGTTTAGAAACGGATGTAAGATAGACAAAGGATCAAGTCTGCAGGGATTCAATAGATAACTCTGTACTCCACACCACTTGCCCGACCTGATCTGATTGTAGAGGCAGCGGCATTCAATCCTAAAGTCCTTTTGGATTCATATTCAGACCAACAATTTAAATATAAGTTCAAAATTTCAGTGTCTTACGGCCGTTTTCTCCAACTTTTCGAATGATCAACTGAGCTGCCGATCAGCCAAGTGTTTTGTTAAGTATTCGCGCTATTTGACTGTCACCAAACATTTTTCATCTTTGAACTTCCTAAATTGTCTATGAAGGACTCGCCCACTTCTATGGAAAATATAATTGTACCCCCACACGTTCATAGTCAATAAAATGACATCAAAGTAAACACTTTCAATGTTAAATTAACATAGACGAGTTAATTTTCTATTTATTATGAATACATATTATTTGTCTTAAATATTGTAATACAAACACCAACATTTTATATTTAAAAACGCATATGTTAAAAATAAAGTGTTACCTTGACTATTACCGATGCCGCGAAAACGGAAGTAAACATTGTTGACGTTTGTCTTCTGTGCGTTCTTTCAATTTTCAATCAGTCTTTATATATTCCACTATTTGAATTATGTCAATAATATCTCCATCGTCACTGTCTTCATATTCGCCGTCCATACCCGCTATTGGTATTACATTAAAAATATCTTCATTTTCGCTCTCCATGTTCAAAATTATCAATACAATAGGTACAGAAAATAGTTCGCGAAACGAATGACGTTTGAGACCATAGATATCTATGACATTTGACGTTTACGCTGTCATTTGATACTCTGTTGACACTTTTTATAACTAGTCTTTCACTGAGGAGAACTCTTAATCCACATAATTCGATAACTTAAGATGATCCCAAGTTTGACTGAGATTTCGTTGGGAAATGCGAATTTGTGCATTTGAACAGTGCTGAGGGAAAATTCCGGCTCAGCCGTTGCTCAGTAAGGTTGGGAAGAACGGCCGTTAAAACGGGGCTTTAATTTTCGAACCCAATGTTCGTGTTTCTTCCATAAATATGACAGTTTTAAATTGACAACGCTCGCAATTCCTTCCATAAATGTAGTATTTTTTTCAGACCAACAACTTAAATATTACAACTGAATTATACTGTGGTACTAAACTCTACAACAAAATCCCACTATCCTTTAAATATCACAACAACCATAAAAAAAAATGAAGTAAAAACACTGGATACGTTACAAGGGGAGATCTGAAAAAGAAAATATATTAACACCAAGCCACTCAACTGTACTTAAAAAACCTCACCTTAGAATTTTTTTTTCGTCAAACACATCAATTTAATATAAATTTCATATTTTGTAAATGAAATCCTCAGCACGGGAAATCCTAGTGAGGATATCATTATTTATTATTTTGTTATAAAAAAAAGATAATATAATTTTGATGTGATTTTCTCACGAAAACGGCTCTATAAAAATAATCCATTTATTATTATTATTATTATAAATATAAATTAATCAAAAACTTTCGATTAATCCCAATGCTGGAAGGAATGGAAGAAAGCCAACGGATTGAAACAATACAAAGTATATTCACCAATGGTCTGAAACTCAAAACAAACCAGGGGCGTTATTCCCGTTCTTTTTAAGGAAAATTCCTTACGTTTTTCCTTAGGGTTAAAGACTTCTTGATTAACTGCGGAATTCCGGTGGGACATAGTAAAAAGTTCCTAAATAACATTTTTGACGTGAATCGTCAATAATGTTAACATCTATATAATGTTTATTAATGTTTACTAGCTTATTTGGCTTAATTGGTAACATATTTAAAATTGAGTTTTTCTCTTGTTAAAATATTAACATTTTTTTTATGAATGTCGCTCGCTGAATTCGGCTGAGAATTACAGCTGTCATCCGAGAGAACCGGAACGGCAGTTAAGTAAGAAGGAAAAAGTTAAGGAATCTTCCTTAGAAAGAACGGGAATAGCGTCCCAGGTGATCACTCAATATGGACAGAAACTCGCAAAGAGAGCTAGTAAGACTATTAATGGGATACTGTCACCTCAGCAGACGGTTGCTGCTGTTGGATGTGTAAAGTACCAGGTACCAGGATCCATAGAAAATGTAAAGGACTTGAAGAAATACTCTGTCACCTATGTTGCATAACACACCATAACCAACAATCAGTATCATTCATTAACCAATTAGACAAACTACAAAAAAGTAGTTTATCGGGACTTTTTGCATTGCATTTTTTCTTTTGTGAAATGTTAATAAAAAGGATGAGCTTTTCCATACACTATTCTATATTCTATTCACAGTAAACCAAAACTAAACATAATAAATAAAATTATCTATCTTTTTAGAAACGTTAACTCAAATAATAATGATAGTATTGAGCATTAACATTATCATAATGTCCGTATTGATAATTGGTTTGCTCATAAATACTCTAATTTCTTTCAAAAACAATAGTCTTTTTTTTATATTGAACAACAATTATAGAGCTTAAAGTAACCCAAATTAAGTTAAAAATTCGCCAATAATAAAAAAAAAGACAAAATCGAAAAATAAAAATGTTTATACTAATCCAAAAACAGAATGCACACGTGACATCAGATGTTCCAATTGAAATGGTACCAACATAACAAGGTGTTTTGATGAGATGGTTTTTTATTCACTTTTAAATAACGATTTATAAATTCTAAATAAAATTATAAATAATAAAAGTTATATATTCAGAATCGGCGTTTGCTGATCTGTATGAATATGTATTTTTAAAGCCAATATATTTTTTTCGGGAGTTCCTTATAATAGGATGCATGATCTGGGCAACAGATTTGGAGGTGTTGTCGATGTATTTGCTGACTCCATTTATACAGTAAATCGTCATCCATACCAGCACTTTGATGAATCCTACAATATGTAATATTTTAGATTGGATAATGTAGCGATAGTGATTTGTGTTATAATATTGTTTTGCTTTTCTAATTTATGTCACTGTTAAACGTTTGAATGAGATTGTTCATTACTTTATGGTATAGAATCTCTATGTACTTGTAATCGATAGCTCTTTATATTATGTTTTAAAATCCATGTAAAAGCCTAGACGGACGTAAAATTAAACAAATAAATAAATAATGGGACTTAAGTTCAGATACTCCGGGAGCAACGTTGTGGAAATGGTAAGATATCACCAAATACCCATGGATAACCCCTGTGAACTTTAAAGAAGTTGGGCCTCTGTCAAAGAAATAAGGTGAAACATGGGAAATACTACAATGGAACATGTATGCAGACCATATCCGTACAAATATTTTTTTAATGCGGTTACTGTTGCCGAGTACCTACGAGTTATTTACATAATATTTCAATGCCAACGAGTTAAACTAGGTTTTTATCATTATATATTTTACGACGTGTACAAAACTACTGTACTGTTTTCTTTAAAAATTTAATTATCCCATGGATGCAACATGAATTCCAAAGAAACGCATTTATTCATTACACATTATAATATATGTACTTTCTTCTGTAAGGTTGATACAACACATCACCCTAATGCCTCGTTCAGATGATTCAGTTTTAGTGGAAGCGACTTAATTCAAAAACCTAAAGGTGAACGAGAAATTGAAAGACATCAATCACCCCATGTATCAGTTTAACTCGAACCGATTTTGTTGCTCAATATGGCGTTAATGGTATAATATAATATATCTGATATCTTTTTATTTTCTGTTGTTTTTTCGGTTTTATGTTTCATTTAAGTTATGTTAATATTATCTTCTTCATTGATTAAATATTACAATGAGGTTTTTAAAGTTCCAAGTTCAAACGCGGTTCTTCCCGCCAACTTCAATAAAAAGATATAAAATTAAAAAAAAAAAAATATATATATATATATATATATATAATGGCATCTTTAACAAAAAGTGTCTGAAACGGTCGAACGACATAGTGTTTTGATTTAGTAGATGAATTCGAGTTGTTTTAAGTGCAGTTGAGTGGTTTCACTGTTAGTCTGTATTTAGTGTTAATATATTTTCTATTTCAGATCTACCGATGTAACGCATCGAGTGTTGCATTTGATTTTTAAATTTATTATGGTTGGTGTGATGTTTTATAGGATAGTGGGATTTTGTTGTAGAGTTTAGTTTGGTATAAAAGTTTTTTGTCCAAATGTTGTATTTGTGGTAGAGATCTAGTGTCTCTAATATGTGTGATTGTTGTTATTACGTATTTTTTGTATTTATGAATGTAAAGTAGTATTGTTTTAGAGTATAATTATTTTATTGATATAATGTTAAGTTAATTAAGTATTTCATCAGTGCTAGTTCTTACATGGACTTAGTATAATTTTCGTGATGGCTTTTTGTGTTCTAATGAGTAAATTAAGAATATTATCATTAGCACTGCCCCATCCGATAATACCATATTATAATAGAGGTTGGCAGAGAGCCATGTAGATCTTAAAAAAATCTTTTATAATGAGGACATTCCTTATTATTTTAAAAAAGTAAGTTAATTTTTCAGTTTTGTTATTTAAATAAATAATGTGGTCAGTCCAATTTAAATTGTAATAAATGCTTTGTCGAAACTCAAATAAAGTCGAGCGAAGGTAAAACTTAGTTTTCTGTTATTATAACGTGGTTATACGATGGTTAATGTCATAAGAATGTAAACCTATACTTTAACTAAGAAGGATCCCGCTAAAGTAGGAGGGGTACTATAATATTATTACGTTTATGCTTGCACTTCACAATGCATTACCGATAAGGATGCCATTATGTATTGTAAATTAAATATGACCTAATTTAGCCAAGTGCTTGATGTCACCGTTATAATTTCTACCCATGACACAATTTTGTGAAATATTTATTTTTTAATTTTTCGGTTTTAAAATTTTTTTGTCGAAATTATATTTGACTATGTTTTTTTCATTGTTCAGTTTTGTGTTAAATTTTTTAAATTTATTGTTTCCAGTTATCAATGCGAATAATATTTTGAACAATTAAAAAATAAAAATTAGATAAATTTACAGATACATTTGAAATTTTAGAAATTAGATAAAGTGTAAATAGTCAATTAAATATTATTAATAGTGAAATAGTTAACTCTTAAATTTATTTTCACATTAAGAACTACTTTTTATAATATTATTAATATAAAATTTAATAATAATACCTTTTTTTTTATCCCTTCCTATTTTATTTATATTAATAATAAAAATAATTTCTTCTTTAAAATTTCGATTACAATTTTTTTAATTTTTCCATTTAATATTTGATTTTCTAATTTTAAATTATTGTTCGTGTTTTTAATTTGTTCAGTTTTCTTATTTATGAATTTTTTATTTATATTTGTCTATGCTTGTCATTATTTTTAGTATGAACATTGTTTATCCTGAAACTTTGCTCCTGAAACATATTGATATTTACATATTAAATACAGTGGTTTCAAGCAAAGTTATTGTTATTATTTAATAAGTAAAAAGTTTGAATGCTAAGCGTGTGTTCTATTACAATATTTTACTATTAGGACCTCAATAATCTCATAGTGTGATGCATTGAATAGGCGTAGAAAAATCATAAAAAGGAAAGAGGAAAGATAAGTTTCGTGTTAAATGTGGAGTGGGAAAATCAAGGATTTTCTCGTCACTTCTGTGATGCGGGAGCCTTATTAGTATAATGTTTCTTCCAGGCTGCACCGGGAGCGGTTCCAAACGCGCCCGCGTTGTGGGCGGCTCCGAACTGGAGGAGGGCTCCGCGCCCTGGCTGGGCGCCATCACCAAGGCGGGGCGCTCGCACTGCGGAGCCACGCTGGTCACACTCAATCATCTGCTATCGGCGGCGCACTGCATTGACGGGTCAGTACACCACACTAACTAGTCCAATGACTTTTTATTGTGTGCACCAATACATTTTTAACCACGTCCACTCCTTTATTTCCTCCAAAAGATACTCTACTCCCCAAAGATGATAAAGGCCCTCAGGAAAATGATTTCCTTCAGGGCCTCCTATGTGAAGTTAATGTAAAAATTGACTAAAAAGTTAATTCATTATATATATATATCTCGCTTGCCCAGGGTTCACCTGAGTGACCTCCGTGGCTGGTTGGGTGTGCACGCCCTTTCCGACGCGCAGAACAATGAGAAGGGGAGGAAATTCCGCTCTGCTTACCCCCACCCGCAGTTCCAGATGAATGGCTTCCACAACGACATAGCAATCCTGGAGTTCCAGTATTCTGTGCAGTTCACCGCAACAATCAAGCCTGCTTGCATTCCTGCGAGAGGTATTAAACATATTTTTATCATTTTTCCCCATGACAGCAGCAAACCTAGTTAACACTACAACATCTAGCCAAAAGCGATTTATTTTTTATTTATTCATCTACACGATCTTAATGTTATAAAAGGGTTATGGTAAGCCTGTCTCACTAGGAGAACTTGTGTTGAGAGCAGGCAAAGTTTACAGTTTACAAAGTTTACAGAGTTTGCAAAGTTTACAAAGTTTAAAAAGTGTACAACGTTTCCAAAGTTTACAAATTTACATTTTATAACTTTTCGTATCACCGTTCCACTTATGTAACGCATATAGAGTTATTTATTAATTCACCCAAACCTATCTTTACATATTCGATACGGTGGTCATTAGTTTGTTTTTATTGTCGATTTATGCCTTGAACCCAATATTGTACTGATTTTCTCCCCAGAAACTGTACAAATAAAAATGCGTTTATGTTAGAAAACTAACCAAGAAAAACAATATCTAGATACTACAAATAGTGTATATGTTATAACATTACCCATATCTCGTACATAGCAGTCCAGTCAGCAGGGGCTTTTGCCATGCAAAAGGTGGGGTAACCGTCCCGTAAAGCCGCCATTTTGGATGAAAGTTACCGAAAATGTTTTTTTTTTTCCAAATACTTCTTCAACGGTTGATCCTATTCCAAGATAATAACAAAAACAGTATTCGAACATATGCTACAATGCAAGCAATCTTATCGTCTTTTAATTTGTCTTAGACAATTCTATCTTACCTCCAAAATGGTCGCTAATGCAAAGATCACCCGAAGTCGAAAACTTAGATTTTTTTTCAAAGTTCACAACTTATAAAACCAAAAAAAAAATTTCCCCACCTTCTGCAAAGCTATGGCATTTTTATATATCTACTGACTGGGCTATAGGTATGTCAGCTAATTTATTGTTTAAAGAGACGTGGACCAATTTTAAAAGTGCATATATTTTTCTATTTTTGAGTATAATCATTTCTCCGCTTTCAGCTGACGAAGAGTACGCCAGCCGCACCGCCGTTGTAGCTGGATGGGGCAAGACTGGCGAGCACGACCCTCTATCGGATGTCCCCCGACAGGTGGGTATCGACGATAATGTGGTAGATACTCTCAGTATCGCCCTAGTGAAAGATCACGATATAGCTTTAACCGTGTCTGGTAAATAGATCTGAAAAGCCAGGTGCTTCTTAATCTTCCTCTTTATAATTTCCTTCACTTCCTCGTTGAGACTCTTGTGCGGTATTCACATCAAAAAGCAGGGATATACACAAAGTGTAAAGAAGTGCTTTATTTGTCACGCTTATTGTTGAAATTGTTTCACGGTCACTCCCACTTATGGGAAACCACGAGATTATTCAATGTCTACATCCGTAGTATTTTGAATGTCATACCTAATGCGGAAGGTCAACAGAAGTGTGAGTGAACAAACAATGAAGAACCTCGCTATACCCACGGAGGTGGGTTCACGCAGTTCGCGCGTTCGGGGTTGATAGTATATTGTCCCATCTAACCTAAATCGCGTGATTATGTATTTTGTGTTAATTAGTTTCACGTATCTACCAAGATCAAACCGGGCCACGCGTTTGTAAGGAATGCTATAGAACAGATAATCAGAGTTCTGATCTCAGTGAATTATTCTTTTTTAGGTGCCCTCTGCTATTGAGATTGGCTCTCATTAGGAATATCTCCCCCTGCATGCAGCAGCCACGTATATTATGAAGTCATGAATCATCTACCATACATCTTTCTCTAATTCCCCTGGATTATCTTTATATTTATCGTCCCTTATAAATGACCACGATATTGGTCGTCGTAAAATGATGAAGAACTTCTAAATGTTCAAAGGATTCTTTCTTCCGTGTTTAGGCTTAATTTAATGTTCCGGTTTCGATGACGTATATAAAAATAGCTATAATATCGATCTCAATAAGGAACTCCAGTGAAAAATACAATAAATTTATAAATATATATTCATATGGATCAGCAAACGCCGATTCAGAATATATAACTTTTATTGTATACGCAGAATTTATAGATCTATATTAAAAGTGAATAAAAAAATCAGCTCTTCAAAACACCGTGTTATGTTGGTACCATTGCATTTGGAACATCTGACGTCACGTGAAAATTCTGTTTTTGGATTAGTATGAAGAAAAAAAATGTTTCGATTTTTCTTTTTATTTTTAATATGTATTTTTTTAGTTTTGGCGAAATTTCAACTTCATTTGGGTGACTTTAAGCTCTATAATTGTTGTTCAATATAAACAACTATTTATTATTAATGAAAAAATGGAGTATTTATGAGCAAACTAGTTATCAATACGGATATTATGATAATGTTAATGCTCAATATTATTATTATTCTCCGAGTTAAAGTTTCTAAAAGAGATACATAATTTTATTATATATGTTTAGTTATGGTTTACCATGAATAGAATATAAAATTATGTACGGTAAAGCTCATCACTGTTTTGACATTTGACACTCTTACCTCAAAACTGATCAAAACCAACCGGCCATAGATTTGGAGCGTTTTGGGGGCCTTTGAAAAATTGAAACTTTCTAAATTTCTTAAGAAAAAAAAAACGATATATACTGGTATTTAAGTTTGAATGTCATTGTTGATTTATAAAAAAAAAATATTAAAAAAAATTGGACTGAAGTTCCTTATTGTCTGTCGGGCAAAATGAACATATAATTTTAAAGCCGCCCCAATAATATGTTTTTCCAATGAAATAAACGGGAGTCTATGCAAAATATCAAAAACAACACTATATTCCTTCATTCTAACAACACTAAAAATGTAGACGTGAAACTCTAAGCACATAGAAACGAAACTTTCAACAGCTCTAATAAGAAGTTACCATTTGCACATCCGACATTGTTCGTTAAGACCGTCGGATTAATGGCGCCGGTCAATGCATTTCGATCAAAATTCTCATCACTAGTGGTCAATGACAATGGCTCTGTAAAAGATCAATGAGCATCATTGACATAAACATTCACAATATTTATGTTGATGGTCTTTAACCAAGCTTAACTCTAACTATGCTATAATAAACAGTGAATTAATTAAATGATTTGTTTACATAGGCCCTGGTGCAGGTTTGGGCTCGTTCCAAGTGCAAGAGCGCCGGCTACCCTGCCAAGAAGGTGGCTGGAGAGGTGCTGTGCGCCGGACTACCCAAGGGAGGAGTGGACGCATGCCAGGTATGGAAAACAACCCTCATATTATAATAAACTCAAAATGTGGCAATCGAAAAAGATATTAAAACCACCGAAATTATAACTCTGCCGTAAAAGTGGTTCTTAAATAAAAGTATCATAAACATAAATTATAGGAGAGAAATCACCTCAGGTTCGGGGCCCCAAAATACTTGGAAAAAACCCTTGGTGCAAAAACGGGCGGTCTGTTTGATCGATTCCCCTATCTTAACAAACGGATTGGAATCTTTAGAGCACAGGCGTCAGGTGGGAATGCTGCCTTTGTTTTATCGGTATTTCAATGAAAGATGCTCCGAGGAGCTATCGTCATTGATTCCTTCAGCACCGTTGTATAGTTGGAAAACACGCCGAACTCGCGATTGACATTCGTCACATGAGAACGAGTCGTTTTTACGACTCATTCTATTTAATAGAATTTAATAATATAAGTTTTATTTGATTCAATTGTGTTATTTCGCCACTTATTCATATAAAATAATATGTAGTATATTTGCGGCACGTTCCAGAGTAGGAGATAATGTCAGTATCGTCCCGGTGAAAGAATCGAAACGTTGCTTGAAATGGCTTTAGCCGTGTTTGTTGACCAGATCTGAATAGCCAGGTACTTCTCCACCTTTCTTCTACCCCATCACCTTCCCCTACTCGATACTTCTATCCTTACCACATACCCCAATTAGGGATGTCATAGTCTCACTGGCTCTAGACGGTTGGGAGCAGTTTGGAATATTTTTCTCAGGGTCTCTTAATGTTTAAAAAAATATATTGACAATGATTTTCCAATATCTCTTGTTCATCACCTGTTACTCGCGATAATGCACTGTGATAATTGAAATTTGTTGACTATTATTCCGCCGTTCCAATTCATAGTATCTTTAATTAATATTTTAATGACATTGAAAGGACATTACAATAACTCTTATCTTTCCTTCTGTATTTTCCAGGGCGACAGCGGAGGACCACTGGTGATGGAAGGACCCAACGGAGCAACGGAAATAATAGGTACTGTCCTAAATACACGGAGACATATACTCATACCTCGTCGTATCTCAGATTTGTATCAAATCAATTGCTGTCTCCAACACCAATCCAGAACTAATTCATATTAACATCTTTTACTAAATGGAACTTTGTTGTATATATTCCGCAGAAAAAAAGTCTAAATTATTAGACATCATTGGAGAGAATCCATAAAAAATATATCAAAAGGTTGTATTTTTATCTGCCTCACTAAAAACACAGGGAAATTATCCCTATATATATAAAAATAAATGTTTGTCTGTACGTCCTCGATTTTCTCGAAAATTACTCCACCGATTTCGCTGAAAATTGCACACCTTGTTCTTATTAGTGCCGGGAAGGTTTAAGGATCAGTTTGAATGAAATTTAATATGTAAAACTGTTGTAAAATTAGTATGAAAAACATTGATCTCGCCATGTTGTATTGAGGTTAGCCACAGATTAAATATTTAAAAGAAGAAGATTTGTTTGACTAAGACAAATGAACCTTCCTTTTAAAAAAATACTTGTGTGCACATTGGTCACAGATGTAATTTTTTAAATTGAATACAGTTAAGATTTGAATATGACATGTGCGTCTCGAAGTTCGCGAGTATTATTGGAGTGTGGGTTGATTTCGTGTAAATATTTATTACATTTTTAGGGTAGGCAGTGCTTATGTGCCTATATGGTATGCGCGCCTCTGCACACATTTTGTCGCTACTATTGAATTGCAGCGACAAAATCGCACTGTACACAGGCTTGATTGAAATACTGATATAAAATCGTTTTATTTTTATTTGAAGGGGTTGTATCCTGGGGAAGAGGTTGCGCCAGGCCTAACCTGCCCGGCATCTACACCAGGGTGGCCAGCTATCTGCCTTTCCTTCACAGTATCCTGGCCTCTTCCTGTTGACGCCATGGGGAGCAGGAAAAACATCTTCAGAGACAAATATCTCTACTGGACTATGTAGATCAACTTTTAGGGATAGATGATTACCAGTAGGAATTACTAATAATAGGTAACAATCATATCTCGCAATATCCCAATGTATGAAGGAAATAAATACATTAGAGGTCTGTCTGTACGCCACTGTGTTACAGAACATGAAAAACATTTTAAAGCGTGCAGTTTTTATCCCAATATCCTGACAAACACCTAAACTCTGATTTATTTATTTATTTATTTGTTATTTCTTCAGTTTAAATTAATTGTTTTACAATTCGTGACAACAGATGGCGCTAATTTTTAATATTTTAAAAAGAAACACTTTTAGCACGTCATGCTTTTAACCCCAAAAATAGCGAGATTTGTTTTACGTAATTCGAGAATGTCGTAAAGAGAAAAAGTTACCAGCTTTTTAAAAATGTTTGTTTTGAAATATGAAGAATTGATAAAGCTTCTTACATTAATAGTTTTTTTTTTGTACAATATTGTTATACATATTTTTTAAATTTAATTTTGATGTGTTTTGTGGGAGATAAAATGCCAATATGTTTGCCAGTAGACTTTGCATAAAACAAAGTACTAGTCACTTAGTAAATAGTTTAGTAATAGGTAGACTTAGTAAAGGATATTTGTTATTTTATAGTTAAATTAAATAAATTATACTATGTAGGAAACTTATACCGCACAATTTTTTTAACACCTCTGCCCCGAGCCGAGAATTCTCGTGAAATATGCATGAGCTTTGAATATTGCGAGGCTGAGGTGTTAAATTAATTTAATAGAATGGTTTGTAATTAAGGTTTAACTTATTATTTTATGTTTTACTCTGAAAAAAGTGGTTGTTTTTTTTATTACTCTTAATCATCCCAGGAGATTATATAAAAAATGAGGAAGCTGCAAGAAAATTCTTCAAATGTGTGTTATTTTCAAATGCCAATAAGCTAAACCCGTTGTGTTTTATATATATATATATTTTTATATCGTATAATAAAGTTTTGTTGATTTTGAATTATGAATTATTTCTGTCTTCAATATTTTGATTCGGCCGCATAAAAATAAGTATATTTTTTGGAGTTGGAGATAGAAAAAAAAATTGAAAGATGTCAATTAAAAAAAGGTTATTTTTAAATTATGATGTAACCTTTAAGGATTTCACATTAGTTCATTAAAGTGGTGTTTTACGTAGGTACTATAATACTATAATGCACTCTAAATTAAGACATGCACACTAAGAGTACTTAGTCAGTGACATGTCTTACAATTATAATGGGGGAACCCTCTTAATTCAACTAACTAACTAACCGTCACGCCGTTTCCTCGCAGGGGTAGGCGGATCGCCAATCATCTCGATATTGGCGTACACTTTTTGCTTCATTCACAGTCATACAACGTCTCATACGTTCCCTTCTGTTATTCCGACTTCTGACATGGTCTGACTCAAGTATTTGATTTACTCGATCGTGCCACGTCTTCCTCGGACTTCCTCGGCTTCTTCTTCCATTCATGGAATGTTCTACTACTATGTCAAAAAATAACTTTTTTATTGTTGTTAATTTTGAAAAAAAAAAAAAAAATTTATGAAGAATAATATTTTTCAAAAATATTCCGATTTAATACGGACTTCAAGTAATTTTAAAATCCGTTTTTTTTAAACGGCTTCGGATTTGCAATCCCTTGTCAAAGATCCAATACTAAATATTAATTAATTTAGTGATAGTAATTAGCAACACAATTTTAGGGATAATATATATATTCTTTATTAACAACAAATTTATTTTGACCATAAACAACTATTAAAATCTACAGTAAATTTTTAAGTTGGACCGAATATTTATAGATTATAACACGAATAATTTCATTGTAACCCAAATAACTATCATAAAGTATCTGTGTTCCAATTATCCACAATCATAGGGTGATCATGTTTTTGTTAACAAGAAGTAGTGAGTAAATAATAATGGGTAAACAATAATAAGTAAATAAATAATAATGGGTAAACAATAATAATTAAATAAATAATAAGGGGTAAACAATAATAAGTAAATAATAATCAGTAAATGGTAATAATTAAATAATAATATATAAATAAAAAAACGTTAATATTAATTAGTAAACCATTATAAATAAATATTAAATATTAAAAATTAAACAATAGTTAGTAAATAATAATAAATAAATATTAAGAATTAAACAATAATTAAGTAAATAATAATCAGTAAATAGTAATAAGCATGTAATAATACAAATATAATATTAAGTAAATATGAATAATAAAATGGTTATTAGTATATAATAATGAAAATAGGTAAACAATAATAACTAAATAAAATTATGCAAATAATAATAATTGAATTGTTCATAAGATTTTTTTAAATTCTCATGCAAGTATCGAAAAAAGGGAGTTTAATAAAATAATGTATACCATTCTATTAGAATTATATACATTTTCTTTACATTTAAATGGTTATACCAGAATGGAGACGGATACCCCAAAAAACTATGAATGAAATATCGCACCTTGTTATGAGCTTGAAAGTCCAGGCAGCTTTATTCGTATAAAATTGGTAAGCAGATTGACTAGATCGTGTTTCTACTGTCGACACAAAGATGGCACTAAACACAGAGTGAAATTATGGTTAGAAGATTTTTTACAACTAGATCACTACACGGATCTTTACAATATTTAAATAATAATAATTTCCTTTCCTGTTTGATACTTGCATTTCGCAAATCATTATATCATTTATTTATTTACCCCCACTACAGGCTTTCACATAGAAATAATATTGAAAAGTTACATATGTATTATAACAGGTAACATTAAAAGAAACAACATAATTTGACGCTTTTATCCAGAGTTAAATAGTTTCAAATAACCTAGCTCTCTACTCGATGAAAAAAACCGTATTAATACATGCTCATAATACTATACAATGATGTGCCAAATATGTCATCAATATCGAAGTATTTGTTCTCCAGATATTGAATCCGTCGCGTACGGGAATAATATTGCGACGCGAAGTTGAATTGCCACAACAAAATGGTAGGTACTGTCTTGTCCTGTCAGGTACATGAAAAGCAATCAAATATACAGTTTAGGGGTATAAAACATGTAAAATCGAAAGTAATTCTACGTTCAGAAATTTTTTCTAAATCTAATGAATAAAGTAGATAATCGTAGTCTATGCATTCTCCGGGAAAACTCATTTAAAATTTACGTACCTTAAGAGGAACGACTGTTTCATACATAACTTAATTTAAGATTTCAGACCAAAATACCCATCCAAACGAATGATATATTTTTAAAAATAAAGGTTTAGTAAATATCTAGTACGGATGAGAAGTATTTTATTTATTTTTGTTTTAAATTATGAAGTATATGTCATGAAAAAAATCATTTTTCATAATTTTAGAGGCAAATTAAAAAAATATTTGCGGGTTTATTGAATTTCCTTAAAAATATATCGTATTTGCTATATAAATATGATTACGTAAATAAAAATACAAAAACAAAACATAAAAAAAACAACGTTTTTTCGGGTCCATATTTTAAATTATGTACGGAGAATTTGTGTTCCAAAGTAAATTGGTCGTTTTTAATTTAATTTAAAGTCCACCATAATGCTTACTTTAATATTTAAAAAAATACATATTTTATATTTCATTATATGTTCAAAGCAGACGGGGTAATTTTTTTTAATCATCGTTAGAACCCAAATAATTGTTAAAAGTGCCTCTAAAATCGCGAAAAATATTTTTTTTTGATGGCCTATATTTCATAATGTAAAACAAAAATAAATAAATTACTTCTCATCCGTACTAGATATTTACTAAACCTCTAATTAAAAATATATATAAATATATCATGGATGGGTATTTTGGCTTCAAAACCAATATTAAGTTTTGTATGAAACAGCCGTTCCTCTTAAGAATTTAAGTAGGATTATTTCAATAGAGTGAATGAACTTCATAATTTGGAGACCAAACTGTGGAATTTTATTCGATATGACTCCTCACTAGTGACGTATACAATGTCTTTATAGTATTGATATCATTGAAGTAAATACGAACATTTGTAATCGGATGATGTATTGCTCATCTCACTGGGTAATACTTACAAAAACATTGTTAAAATTGATCACAATTGAAAACAATAAATAAGCATTTACGTTTGTCGAATTACGGACAACTTGTTAGAAAGCTTTAATTAGATAAACATAATGTATTTGAGATTGCCGAAATCTTTTCAAATGGCCTTGGTTTTTGTCAGCATATTTCTAATTGGTTCGAGAAAATTTATGAAAACAAATTAGTACCTACATAAGTGATGTTTAAAACGAAATTAATAACAACGTTATACTTCAAACCCGCCAGTCCTAATGGGATCTTTCTCAATCATACGTTGGCCTTTGCTTAATTTTCTGCTGAACCTCTTGTGCTAGATGGAACGAGGTTATAAATCGTATTATGTAAATTTGTATGTAAATTACAAGCACTTGACTGTGAATTGATGGTGAAGTTCATTGTCACTGTCTGGGAGGATAATTTGCATTCTGAATATTATAAAACCGCACACCAAACACGTGAGTTCATAATCCTTTATTTACAAAACTGGCGTTTATAATTTGGAGGGCTTTGATGGTTGGTAGAGCGGGGAGCATGCATTCAATCAGAAATTTTAATAACTTTTAGCAAAAGAGAACTTTAACATATTAGAATCATGCTTAGAGTATTAATTGTTCTTGTGTTTAATTCGTAGAACTCCATTTATTTATTTTTAAATAATGTAAATCAAATTGAATAATGTTATTATTAAGTTCTGCAAGTATTTTTTAGTTTTTTTCTTTATTGTGACAGCTATTTCGGCATTCAAGTCCATTTTTAAACTTCGGTTAATCATCGATTATCAAAATAATATAACACATTTAAATAAATCAATTAAGAAAATATTAGCATTTAAATAGGGTAAAAAATGTAAAAACTTTACAGAACAGAGAATTTTAATTACTTTCTAACTAAATCGGTTTTACCGATGATAAATCATTATTTTAAAAGACCCTTCCAAATTAGAATGGGGTGGGAGTGAATAAATAAGTCGTCACAACGTGGATTAAACGCAGTTTGAAGTGGCCTTAAACGCCGAAACAGATGTCACGATTATAAGGCTAAAAAATATTTGAAGAACTTAATAATAGCATTATCAAATTTGATTTACATTAAATAAAAAAAATATATATTCATAAATATGCTTAGAGTTCCCATCAGAGCTCCTAAAGACTATGTTTTTAATGCCCTGAATTTAATGTCTCTGAAACAATTATATTCGAAAGATATTTTAATTTACCTATTCAAAAAACAGGATAACTTTGCACATCGGGTCGATGCACAAGATCCTAATTACAACTTACATTCCACCAACCTACAACTAAAGCAACTTTTGGACAAAGAAATTTGCAATATTTCTATATAAAAGTGTTTAACATCCTCCTTCTAGCAATAAAAACCATTACAAAATTAACCGACTTCAAAAGACGTATTAGGATATGGATTATGGATACGGGAAGGAAGAATATAGATATGATTTTGCAAACGAACAGAGTTTAACAGTCATGGTATGTTTTCTTCTAGATTTTTTATTCATTTATGGCATTATAATTTTCCTCTAGTAATATTTTAAGACAATTATTATACCTTACTTAAAAAATTAACAAACTTATATAAAACTTAACCTAATTTATAATCCATACATAAAACCTTATTTGTGTAAGGTCATCTTTTCTGCAACTTTTGTAAAACATTATGAAAAAAATAAAAAATAAGTGTTGCAGTATGGGGCTTTGATAAAAATTGTCAGTTAAAAAAATCCAACGCAAAGAAACATGCCTAACAATATCGATGGCCAACCATTAAACTGAAACAAGTCAAAATCTGTCGTTTTGAGATAATCAACATTTTTTATATTCGCGTATTTCAAAAGCTGTATGCAAAAATGTCATTGCACATTTTAATATTCAGGGTTCTTTCTCCTTCGGAAGACGTGGACCCCATTAAGCCGCATCCGGTGCGGTCACGGGCGTTGTGCGTATAGGATTCCGAACATTGTGCATCTGGACATATTCAAACAACAGAACACATTGTAGACGAATGCCCCCTTTATCAGTGTCCCATGGCATATCTGTGCTGAACCAAGTGACTCTCGATGCCGTCGACTGGCTGAATAACCTCAGCATCCCACTATGACCTCTACTAACTCTCCTCCACCATACTTAGAAGAAGAAGAATATGAATATTTTAAGATTTTTAAACTGGTTTTTCGGCACTTAAGTCAAATAATTTTATTGTTTTTGTTTCTATTTAAAACTGTCAAGAGCTCCTTTTGGCGAATAGTTTGATACCCATATTACAATTGGTTTTTTTAATGTGCCATAGGGAAACTGATAAAGGGGACATTCTTCCACGATGTGTTCTGTTGTTTGAATGTGTCCACATTTACAAAGTTCGGAATCCTTTAGACCCCATTGATGCATCATATACGCATAACGGCCGTGATTGCACCGGATGCAGTTTAATGAGGTCCACGTCTTCCGAGGGAGAGAGAACCCTGGCTATTTAATAGTAGGGTCTACAACAAGGTGCTTGTTTTTCACGTCCGGGGTCTGCCACTGAGTTCGCCACGACTCTTCAGGAGATTACATCTAAACTAGCTCCATCTATGAACGCGTATTTATTACTCCATTATAATTTGCTTTCATGGTATCCAATTCTTCAAAGGTGGTTTGTCAAAGTTCTTCCCGTCCTCAGTCAACCGGAACAGCTTACAGTTTTGCTCTGTCCTTGAGTTTTAGAAGAGAGTTACATACCTAACTTTCTTTTCTTTTATAATATTATATGCTTTATGGGCACACATCCGCATCGCTACTTGCAATATCAATTCCCCCATGATTCGAACGAGCGACCAAATAATAAATTCATTGTCAACAAATGATTGTCGGTTGACCTATTTATTCATTTCTTCAAAGGGAATATATTTTTTTAAAGTTCTAAATTTTAAATACACATTGTACAAGGTTTTGTGTAGGTATTATAAATAAAGTCAATTTAAATGTAAATATTGCACATAAGCATAATTAACAGGTAAGCAATATAAAAAAAATGTATTTATTACGAGAGGAAAATTATATGTGTACCCGGCCTTGCTTAGTTTTTGTTTATTTCTGGAATAAAGTTATGAAGTTGTGAATTCTTGCTTGTCGTTTAGGTGACATAATTGATTTGATAGCGAAAGTAACGCATTGTGATGACTATCACTATCTCCAAAGAAAGAAACAAAGAAACATCCATTTGAAAAATTTGTTTTATTGCAAACATTTATTTATTCGCAATATTGGATCTATACTCTTCCTTCCCGTGCCCATAATCCATATTTCGTATGAAGTCGGTAATTTTTTAATGGCTTTTATTGCTAGAGGGAAGATGTTAAATAATTATACAAAGAAATATTATCTTGTAAATAAATTTCTAAGTTAATTTCTTTGTCCGAAGGTCGCTTTAGTTGTAGGTTGGTGGATGTATGTTGTAATGAAGATCTTGTGAATCGACCCGAGTTTGTGTAAAGTTATCCTGGTTTTCAATGCGTAAATTAATATATCCGTTGAATATAATTGTTTCAGATATATTAAATTCGGAGCATTTAAAACATAGTCTGTAGGAGTTCTGAGGGTGACTTGAAGCATAATTTTCAAAATTACCTTTTTTTTATGAGGACTGGTTTTATAGTGGAATCGCATGAAGTTTTCCCATCCGATAAGACCACATTGTAGATGAGATTGGCCTAAGGTGTAATAAATTTTAATCAGTTGTTCTATATCAAAATCTTTTTGAAAGCAATTATTAGCTAATAATTTATTGATGTCACGGGTTAAGTAAATAATAGCAATAGAGATGATCCGCATTTTGACTATTCGGAATACTATTTTAAATCAATATCCTTGATTATGGGTATGAACACAATTATTTATTAGTTTATTAAAAAAAAACTTGCGATCGGTTATGTCCATCTTAAGTGATCTCATCTGAAAAGCTGGGAAGGTGGCTGTTCCAGTCTATTCGACATCTCATTCTCTTGCCCCTCCCCAACCACACCTAGACGCACAACATTTCTTCAATTGAGGGATACCATATACCTTGCTACGCAGATACCAATCTTTAGAATTAAGCGTGATTAATACCCATGGTTTCATGTTAACAAAACTGATGAACTCCCAACTTCTGGGGTTAAAACTAAAACAAAATCTTAGAATAATTGGTGGTTTTCTCTAAAGTGCATTTGTCCAATTGATCTCCCATAAAAATATAGCATAATAAGGCAAACTTGTATTATTATTTTACCACACCGCGCTATTATAATTCCGCGCTAATAAATCCATGAGTCCATATTAATACTGCCCGAGAGCGAAAACTGTGGTAGCGTGCAAATCTTAATAACCTATTAGCTACCCGCGTGCGCAGCGACTATGGGATTTTTAACACCAAATTTGTACGCAATAGTATTTTGCAAAAATCAATGATTATTGTGTTTTAGGTTGTTATTAAGTTAAGTTAATTACTGGAGAAGTAACCTTTTTAAAAACTTCCGGTTTCTTTCGTTAATTGTGATATTCGTATTTAAAACAATTATTTTATAAATCTACGATATTGGTCGGAAACGCTTTAATGAACTGCCAAATTATATCTTATTGCTAAGTTTCGAATCTCTTATGCAGTGATATGATGAAATTCCTTTAGATCTAGGAGAAAACATGAATAATTATCGAAAAGACCAACATAGGATTTAAAGATGAGGGAATTTTTTTATTCCTTTTTTAATATCTTAATGAACTCCCAATGGGATAGGTCACGAATCGCCACTGCTCAGGTGTCATTAACCACTATCTTTTAATTATTTAATATCTTGGTCGATGTTACTATCCCTTTACATTGTCAAATTACTGGTGTGAAATTTATTGGAATGTCGTCCCGAAATGTGAAATTTATACATTTATCTCTTACGAAATAATACTGCTCGGGCCAAAACTACAATACGCTATGGAGTTCGGCTAGAGGGGGGTCAATTGGGAAATGAGAAGGGGTACTGACCACTTTCATTGGCAATGGAACTAGAAGAAAGGTATCGCCTCTTACCTCAGTCAGTTCACTTCGCTCAGTCAGCTGCGGGCCTTCGAACTTGAAGAAAGTGAAACGGCTTCTAGTGAAAGTAATCGATACGTCGGAGATATCGACTCGCAGCTAACAGAGATAACAACAAGTATCAAAGACATTCCACGAAAAAAGCTGTTGCAACAACTAAACTGGAACTGACAAGACGTAAATAAAATAAAACAACAAGTATCAAAGAGGCTTCAATAAACAAACAAACAAGACAAACAAAACACAATAACCCGGAGAATGAATGTTTTCAAAACTGTTGGCCAAACTACAGGAGATAATTTAAATCACAATTGAATTTAAACAGGAAAAGTATGTGAAAAGGCTTTCAAGATAACACACTAACGACAAGCGTTGAAAAGGGGAGCAAATCAAAAAACAAGGTGAATTTTTAAATCGTGACAATTGATGTGCCATTGAAACTTCAGATATTTTGGTTCATGGAAATTTTTAGTCAATTTTGAAATAAAGCAGCTCAAGTTTTTGATGGTTTATATCAAAAGAGATTCAGTGCATTTGTATGACTAGTTTGTGCGTGTGAACATCGAACAATAGTGAGAATTAGGGAGAAACATGAAGCAGTGGATTTGTTATTTTTTTTCATTAGCGCTTTTGGCTAACTGTGTGAATTCTCTGGTGAGTAGATCTTTGTTGTTTTTACTGTTGTTTCAATGAAAATTGTTTTAATTAAAAAAATAACATAGATTTTTGTCAACTTTACCATTTCCATGTTTCAGTAAATAATACAATTTAACTTTGTCAATCTGATTTAACATAATTAATCTACGCTGGAAAGCTTTATTCCAGTGTTAATTATTTTCCCGTTCAAATGTACAAGATATGAAACATTGAAAGCAATGTGTTTAAAATTATTTTATTAGACGGCGTAAGAAATCTTTGACTATATTTTCCTCAATTCTATTTATTTTTTGTTCCTCGATTAGTGATTAAATCAAGTAAATTTACCTGGGCATTTTGTTTTCTTTTTTTTATATTTATAATCTTCAAACACGTGAAATGCACTCATATGCGTTTTTGTTGTACTACAAGATTATATTGTACAATACTGTAACCTTCGTTAGATATACATACATCGTTCCAATAAACATAAAGAAAACTAACATATTTGTTTAAAATATTACGACAAATACTAAGCAAACATATTGAACATATTTTGTAAACCAATCATTCTTGTGATATAAATAAAGGTTTAAAAATTATACATAAATAATACAACCGGTTTAGAATTAGACAAATTTGAAATTTTAGTAATTAGAAAAACCTTAGAAATAGCTTTTGGATTTATTTTCATTGTAATATCAATAGTAAAAATATATTTTTTTAAATTTGTTATTCAATGTTTTATAATAATTTTTTACTAACATTTTTGATTAATTATTACGTACTTTAATCAATTTTTGTTTATGTTTATTTGTCTATACTTGACATTATTATTTTTTAATATTCTCTACATTCCTGTTGAGGAAAGCTTCGCTTTTGAAATATATTGATGTGTATATATTAATAAAGTGGCGATTACATAGCAATTTTTAATTAATTTATTAATAGCATTCTTTGACGCCACAAAGTGAATACCAATCTTCTGAAGAAATTTTAATCATATATGTATATATTTTAATAACTGTATGGAATGTAGATACAAGGAGACTATAAGAGCATACCTCTTCTATTAATACTAATGCAAACATATTGTACTATGATATAACTCATTGTTTCTGTTGAAATGAGCTAATCATTTACTCCATGTTTACTCCTGTATCACTATTATATATTATGTATGCATCATCACAAAAAACGTAAAAGCCCATTTGGGCGTATGTAATAAATCCTGATGGGGAAAGCTTTGCTTTTGAAACATGTGAACAGTTTTGTAAACAGAGTTCTTCTTGTTAATCATATTAATAATGACACCACCAAATAATTACACATCTTTCGAAGATAAAATTAATAGTTCATAGAAAACAGCCTCGAATTAATACTAAGTATCGACAATATCCGAATTACTTGCATATTATTTGTTGTACAATCGCAGTACAATCTTTCCACACATAATTTACTTACAACTTGCCTTCTAGCCAAAGTGTTATTTGTTTATACTCTATGCTGCCATAACTTACTGGCATATTCGCTGTTAAATGATGTGAATCCGTCGAATAAATTCAAAGCAAACATACTGGTATATGCAGTAAATATTTTTCATGTTAATATTTTTAACCTTTCAACAAACTGCACACAAACATTTGTTTACATATTTTTTGTTAATAGCTTTAATCCTCCAACATGTGCCAAAAAATAGGATATTTTTGTACACGAATTGCTAAAACTTTCAAAGAATAAATACATGTTACCTGCTTTATGAACAGAGGCGTGCATTCAATATAGAAACATATTCACTGCCACCCTACCTTACTCACATAAAAAATTAATAATATTCAAATTTATTAAATTATTGCAAGAAATCAATCTACTCTTTCAAAAATACGCGGGAAGCTTCAGAAACACACGTAATATTCAAATATTGACTGTATTCTACACACAAAACGAACATGTGTGCGCGATGCGCATTCAGGGAAGATTAATTTGCTTTTCGGTACCAATCACAAATGTAGCAATCAGTGCCATCTGTTAGTACCTTTATTAAGAAGTACAACTTTACTAACGAAGTTATCCTTCATGTTATGTTATCTTTCTTTCTTGCAATATGGGAATTTTATATATTCAATAATTGGCTTGTAATATGCACAAACGTAGCGGTTATTTGGATATTTGATGTGGCAGGTAATCCTAATCAACATTGGCTAAACGCAATCTGTGGTATTATTTTTTTAAATACCAATGAATTCGCTGTTTTTCCTACTGCCTACCTGCATTAAAAACTCCGTGCACGCCACTGATTATAAACATACTAATAATTTCATAGTTTCTCCAACCAAAAACGGTTAATAATAAGATTGAACGTTGGCGAAAGAGAAACATCTCGGCGGAGAGGAAAAACACGGTATTGCAAGAACGGCACCCACGAAAAAATACCATATACAAAATAATTTGCATATTTATGCTAATAAAGTTGCTAATAGCCTCCTATTTTCTCTTCTTAATTTGTGCGAGTCTTTTTGATCTTTGATACTGAGATTTAGGCGGGTACCATAGATTGGGAACAGTTATAAAAATATAGGTTTTTTAAAACAATTTGAAAGAAACGGTTCGTCTTATGTCTTTTCACACGGTGGCGGCACATCGAAATCCGAGTCTCGTACATATTAGAATTATTATTCGCAGGCGACAGCCTCATAATTCAGGGTTATTCTAAATTATGGACTCAATTTCGCACCGTTACGTTTTATGTGAATGATCTACGTAGCAATTGAAAGAGGAGGTCCGAAAGTTTTGAATCCCACCGCCAGATTGCTCATAGGTGCGCAAACGACTTCTGAAGTGCTTATTTCACCTCAGCTGTGAGTAAAATGGCTACTATACAGTATAAGGTTTCCTTTGTTCGTCCGTTCTGTAAAACTGGGTTAGCAACTGTAGTACAGCGTACCTTTCGTCTCCATTTTACATTTCGAACGCCAAAATCATTTGTGTCATTGGTATCACCAATTTGATCAACTGGATGTCTCTGTAAAGGAAAAATCCCGGACCGACCGCGCGCAACAGAGGAAAACGTGTGAAATTGAGTCTATCATTTTGAATTGTAGTTTGATATGAATTATTATTGCGTTTATTTCGTAGAAATCCAATTTTTTATTTTTTAAAATAAAATTAATTTAATGCTCTTATTATTCATTTCTACAAATACGTTAGTTTTTATTATTGTGACAGCTGTTTGAGCATTCAAAGCCATTTTCACACTGTAGTCAGATCATATTGAGACGACTTACTTATATGATTTTATCTACACTTTATTTAAGGATTTTTTAAAAATGTTCTAAAAGCGATGTTACTCGGTGTTGCCATAGTAATGAAAAATAATTGTTCCATTTTAGTAAATTTAGAAATTATTTTGACATACTACGAAAAGTTAGTGCAAGGAAAGGACATAGATACTTTTTGCTATTTTGACAGAATGTTCGTACTTTGCATAGGTAAACTCAAATCGTTAATTTGTTAACTGCCTGTCTTAGATGTAGGGCGTCAAAGCCTGAAGGCTTAAAAATAGTAAATACACTGAAAAGTGGTTATTTACCCTTTTTCAGAAAGTAAAAAAAGTTATTTCGTGAAAATGATTTTTAAAAGCCTGCACGCATTTTTCGAATTACTGACAGTATACCATCACATGGACCATGCCTTGGGGGGATAGGTTATAGGTTAGACTTTAGATCAACCATTGCCAACAATAATGTATTTCAATTTTTTTTTTTAAATATAATTTTTTTTTATATTTGGTTAAATTACACGCTTCTTCCACGTATTTTATATTTCGCTTTGACACCCATTAAACGGATATTTCCATGCAATAATCTCGCTATGTTTAAAAAGTAACAATAAGTTAGAAAACAACATTTCATTAAAATGTGATGTTGACTTATATCCTTTCAGAAATAACCACTAATTTCTGAATATTTTTATTTTATATATATTTTGTAACTTGACCTTAACTGTAAATTTATTATAAGTTTTTGAATGACACGCTCTCATTAGTCAAACTACAAGAAAATACTTCATCGAGACTTTTTGTCTTATATTTTGTCGAATGTCTTGAAGTTAATAAAAAAAATGGTTTGATATGCACTAGAGTTTCATGATTTTTGCTTTAAACCATCTTGGTGGTGCCATTTAAAACCATATACACGATTGCAGTGTCCTTTATTTGTGTCTCCTTTATTTAAAAAAAAAACTGTATATGTGTCCACCGGAAGCACTATTATTCAAATTGGAACATTTTTTCAAATTGACGCATCATAATGTAGATATATATATATATCTTAATCATTGAAAATAATATTAGCAAAACTCAAATGAAATATGAAATAGAAAATATAAATGAAAAATATATTTATAGTAAAACTTGATTGCGTGCGTGTATAAATAGGGTGAAAATACCCCCCACCTAAATACATAAAACTACATGCAGCATGAAGGGGGGTTACATAATCGAAAAAATATAAAAAATTGCAATCGAGTTAAGAGTCACTTAAGTCACTATCCACACGTGGACGGAGATATAAAGTTAACTAAACGATTTAATTTTCTCTTATCACTGTCCTTGCCACTGGCTACGTGTAACCTACCGTAAGTCATAAAACAGGGGAGTACCGAGAAAACATTTCACTCTGAAAGGACAATTAAATAAAATACCTACCTCCTACTAATAAAATATACTGTTAATTTAACGATTATTACCCAAAAATACACACTTTGGAGGTTGCTAACTCAAGAAATACTGCAAATCATTTATCTATTAATTCTATCCGGGTAATTAGGAAAATATAAAATGTTTCATAAGGTAATTATCCTTAAACGTATTTTTTTTAAATTCCACTTGAAATACGTAATCGAATTTTAGGTAAAACGTTCAAAATTGTGGGGCTGAAATACAAAACTGCCTATTTCCAAAAATCTAACTTTTCATTGGAGTCAAAAAACGGTACCGTCTCTTACAAGCATAATACTAGAAACATTTTTTTTTAAATAATTGAAAAAATATTTCGAATCATTGTTCTGCTTAGCTGGCATTAAATGGCTGGATAAATAATATTTAATTTTGCAAACGTGACTAATTCTTTAACATCCCTGTATTTGTCCTCCAAAACGTTAAAAAAATTGCAAGTACGGAGAAGACTTTGTTAAGTCCACTTCCTGATTCAGTTTGCACCCAGAAAAAAAACAAAATCATCTCTCTCACAATTTTAAAATTTGGCGACTATTAAATACATCTGTCAATCACAGGTAGAAAAGAGCGTTTGGCAGAAAAAAAATATTTCTCTCAAATTTGTATTGGAAATATAGTACGCATTGCCATAATATGAAGAATACTCACTTTTGCGGAAAAGGGTACATATTTTTTTGCTGGGTGTACTCAAAACGTACAAAAGGTACGTTTTTCAAAAGAAGGCGTTTTTTAAGATTGAAAATAAGATGATTTGGTCATTTTATCGTAAAAATAATAATGTCAGTCGATTCCTTAGCCTCGAATTACTATGACTGCATATACAAGTATAACTCAATTTCGCCCATTTTGGAAATAAGCCGTTCTGCATTACAGGGCCACAATTGATTTCACTGGTTTTCAAACCGCACCTATTTTTCAGACATTTTGGAATGTACTCGTATTTCATAAAAATTAAAGATTCTAGTTTCTGGATTTTGAAATCTTTGAAAATTTGTGCTATTCCTTGAGTTAGCAATCTGCAAAGTGAAATTAAGGGGTATTTTGAAAACGCCTGTGCCACGGGGTTCGTCGTTGACTATTAGCTCATGCGGAGAATTCCATACCGCTACAAAGACTGCACAGGTAGTAGTCACTCTCCAATAATTACGATCTCTTTATTATAATAAGTTAAGCAGTATTACAGCGGTCCGAGGGGTCGCGGGACTGCAAGTGTCCGCATTAAGCAAGCAGTACACCGGCCACGAGAAAGTATTGATAACCCATACCAGTTTTGGATGCACTTTCACTTAATTACGCATAAAACTAACAGCAAGCTTGTAACCACATAGATACTTATGTAATCAATAGCGTTATAAGAAATCTAATGAATCATTTAAATTCGTGATGTAATTAAATCATTATTTTTCTATTGACTCGAAATGTAATGACAGTTTTCAATAGGACTGCAGTTATAGAAATAAGTTCAAAGATCACAGAAATCTCAGCAAGGTTGCAGTTCACGCTTATGCAGGTATTTTTATATTACATTATTCATATATTTGGAGTAAAAAGGCTCTGGGCAGGTAAATGAAAACATAATAACTGCTGTACACACCTGCTGAACTGGCCACTAATAAATTATATTTTATAGCCATCAAAACCATTTTACGTTCATTTACATTTTACCTACCATTTTATTGTGACAATTCAACTTCAGCGTCGCAATAATATTCCCCTATGCGACGGATTCAACATCTGGGATGTTGTTGACATATTTGAAATATCAATGTTACAGTATAAGCATGCATTACTACGGTTTTTTTCATAGAGAGAGAGAGCTAAGTAATTTGAAACTATATATCTCTGGATAAAAGCATCAAATTATGTTGTTTTTTTTATGTTATTTATAATAATACACTTGTACCTATTCAATATTATTTGTAAATGTCCATGTAAAAGCCTGTAATGGGCGTAAATAAATAAATACATTTAAAAAAAACACATGAATTACAGCGATAGTAACGCTATCTGCTAACCAGATAAATTTGACGATTATCACTAAAATTCCCATTCTCTTCCCCTTGTTCGGCTAGATTAGTTCACATCTCTTTAATCAGTATTTAAATCATTTTAATTGTCCCGCATTCTAATATAATTGTGCAATTTATCGTATTAAACATTGGCAAGTCGTTTCTTTAAACTAACATACGTTCTTTTTTTTTTCAAAAATTTGATGTAAATCAAATTATTAAGTTCTGCAAGTATTTTTAGTTTTTATTATTGTAACAGCTGTTTCGGAGTTCAACGCCAGGAATTTCAGCCTTTTCGTAACCTGCATTAGGAGTGTGTGATTTCTTTCGAATTTTACAAAGTGGATCCCCTTAACTTGTTTATATGAAACTATAATATCTTTTACTAACAGCCCTGAATTATTATATTTGATTTTTTCCATGTTCCACGTAAATCAACATCAAAACATTATTTACCTTATGATTGTAACAACTCCAACACTGTATCACAATTACATACTCCCGTGTACCATATACAGAATTTAGGTAATAATAATAAAGATATTGTCGACATATTTAACACATCAATAACAAAACATAAAAAGAAATCTTTAATATTTTGATACAAATTTATTAATAAATGAATTAAATAACATACCATGTATTCACCACTTTTTAAGAAGAAATTATAAATTTAGTATTTCATATTTTAAAATGATGTTTCATTTTTTCAATTATTTTTAAGTATTAATTGATTACTTACCTACTTTCACCACCTGTTGTTAATTTGTGTATTTGTTTGTAATTAGTCTATTCTTACAGTATTATTTTATATATATTTCATTTGTACCCCCTTATCAGCTATAACAGTAAATTCAACCGAAAAACTTCTCATTTACACATCGACAATCCGACCAAAATTAACACACGTATCTCCCATATGGGCTACTTCAAATACAAAAAAGGTTGAATCATTCCAGAATGCATTGCTCCGACGATTCATTAAAGTCACTGGTTCGTCAGGAATAGCATAATTAACACGGGCTCGAAAATTCTCCCACTCCGAAAACATAAAATAGATTTAGCTAAAACATTTTACTCCAAATTACAATCGAACTTGAATCCCTCCATCTCCAACCTCGACCGCTGGACCTCCAGCATCGACACCCTCCGTCTCTGACCAAATTCCACCTTATACCCTTCATTACCTTAGTGAGCGGACTTAAATATAAGATTGCCATCAGCAAGTGCCGCTAGAACATAAAACACAGTTTACAATTCTTTGAAATAAAATAAATATAAGCCCTACAGTGGCAACAGGCGGCCCGCTCACTGGGTAGAGAAGATTATCTACACATTTATGCACCTCTACCCACAGTTGACACAGGAAAAGGAAGAAATGTTCCCTGGCACTGTACAATTTGTTTTTACAATACGATATATTATCATTTGTCTATACTTGTTATTATTTTTTAGTATACTGTGTATCCTGGTGAGGAAAGCATCGCTTTCACGCATGTTGTTATTAAAAACAGTGGCGTAAACTAAATAATTTACTAATATTATTCTTTTAGTTAAAGTTTCTAAAAAGGAATTATATTAGTACTTATTTTTATTTATGGTTCACTATGAATAGCAGCGGCGTGCAGTGCTGTATGACCAATGGTCAGCTGTGTGTAGTTTTTCAAGTTTGGTTATGAATTGTACATTGAATACGTCAAAAAATTTATTATCATCTTCCGATGATTGTTGGGTAATTTGTTCCAGTTGGGACTCCGTAGAAAAATGCATATTGAAAAAAAAGGAAAATGGTAGCAGATTCATAAAAATAAATTTAAAATATTTGCATGTGGAGGTCCAAAAAATGCACGTCTTTTTTTAATTTCTTTATTTAAAAACGCGCAAATATTGAAGAAGAATTGATGTCATTTTTAAAGTTAATGAAATGACATTTGTCAAAAATGTCAACTGCATATAATGGATATTTAAAATATAGGTTGTTAGGTTCTTAGTTTGGGTTTTTTTATGAAAGAAAAAAACTCATATTGAGAACCAAGAACCTATTCTTTTATTTCCGCAAATGCAAATATATTTTTATGAAAGTATTTTTCGCCTTTAAAAATTATGAGTTTTTCTACTGAGTCCCAACTGGAAAACATTACCATAATTTTATTCGTCTATCTATCTAAGAAAATTCATAATATGTCAATCATTCAATTGTCAAATTAATAAACGTCAGTTTTTGATTCAGGGTAGGCACAGCCTTTCAGTATTTTATGGACTGCAGGCCACTGATGAATAGAATATAAAATTATGTACGGTAAAGCTCATCCTTGTTTTGACATATGACACATTTTTTGTTTTGTGGCGGGCTTCAAAATATTGAAACATTGAAAATTATTTTTACTTTAAAAAAAAAATACCGATATTTCAGTTAGAACGTCATAACGGATGAATTTAAAAAAAATTGGATTTTCTTATTATAGATATTGCATACAGATTTTTTCACCGGCTATAAAAAGAACAATAATGTGCCAATAACAACAATAATAAAAAATATTGGTATTCAAAAGCGACAGGAAAAATAACCATTTTATGCACGTGCCCTCCAAAATTGTGAACCGTATTAAATTTATTTATAATGAAGCATATTCTGTAAATAATAAAAGCATTCAAATAAGAAAAATAAACAAACGGCTCAAGAACCCTTTGCTCGCGCTGTCTGCTCGCGGTTTCAATGCGACAATAAATGCTATCCCCTGCCGTTCAAATAACTTTTCGGTTGAACTTTTTACGAGTGATTGGGATGAAAACATAAATGAAATTCGTTTGTGTAAAAAAAAACATTTTTTAAATTAAGAGAAAGTTTCACTCGAGTGGATGCTGATCGTATAATCACCTTTTATTTTATAAAAATAAAGGTATAAGGTGGAATCATACTTTCGAAAAGATGGTGAAACGATTCGCGAAGTGTCAGGTTTTCGTTCGGAATAATAATTATTTTTTGTTATTACGTTCAAAAGTATGAAAGGAGTTGGAGGCATCCCCAGAAACATTTGGATTTGATGTAAAAGTACTGAATAGGCTTTAATCTATATATATAAATTAATGTTTGTCTGTCTGTCCTCGATTTTCTCAAAAATTGCTTGAGCGGTCTCTATGAAAATAGCAGTTTGTTCTTATTAGTGACGGGAAGGTTTAGTGAGTAGTTTGAATGAAATCAAATATGTAAAACCGTTGCTATTACGTTTTAAAATTAATATGAAAAACAATGAGGTTAGCCCATAGGTATACCACTCTGGTTAGCCACAGATTACATATTCAAAAGAAGAAGGTTTATTTTGGTACCTAAATATATTAAATATATTGAGAAAAATAATTATTGGGAATGAAAATAAATCTTCAATTGAATGTTTTTTTGTTTCTTTGTTAAGAGATTGTAGATCGCTGTCAAATCGATTATACCACCCAAAGGACAAGCAATAATTTACAATTTCATAACTTTATAAAATAAAAAAAATTAAAATCCTAAGCAAGGTCGGGTACACATCAGCTAGTATTTAATAAAAATATCTGGGGCATAAGAGCCGAAATGTTCTATTTAAAATTGACTACTCGGTTTTCTTTTATATCGGTATAGATCACACTTCTACACATTTTCTGCTCAGTGCTTAAAACATAGGGATTTTGCCAATTTTTGGAAGTGACTGAGATTCATAATATGCACTCATTTAATATTAATAAGGACGTCGCGTCGGGTTAACACTCACTCTTGTTACTCAGTTGCGTGTATTACTCTATGACCAAAGGTAGGTTTTATTTTATTTTTATTTATTTATTTATTATATTATATACGCCCTATATGGGCTTTTACATATTTAGTTTATAATATTCACACAGGTGCAAAACACATTTCAGTAACTGCACCAAAAACTAATAATGCACAGTAACAGAAAAAATAAAAAATAACGGGTCCAATATCCACCAAGTCAATACTGACATTGATAACAAATAAGTAAATAATGTTAAAAGTTGTAGTTAACAATAATTTATAAACCAGGCAGAAACAAATCACTCATCCTCCTTTTGAAATTTGCCAAGTTTAGATTATTGTCAAATACATCCATATCATTTAAGTATTTGTTACCAAGACTGTGTAAGCGTTGAATTGGTGAATTTAAACTATAGTTAGAACGGGATAAAGATATGTAGAAAGTTAATGTCTGTCTTGTAGTTCGATTGGGTATGTACAAGTTTATTAAATGCAGGAGTTCAGAACAATTTAATTTACAGTTTAACAATTTTAGTAAAAAGGTTAGGTCGTTAATTTTCCGTCTGTTTTCTAATGTTGGAATATTTAAAATATTCATTAACGATGGGTAATTTATGTGCTCTAAAGGTATGTTTACTTTAAAATTTATGAAACGCAAAATTTTTCTTTGAATTCTTTCAATATTGTGAATATGTATTTTGTAGAAAGGCGACCACACTATGGAATTATGTTCAATTAAACTTCTAACTAGGGCTATGTACAATAATTTTATTACTTGTAACGATTGAAAATTTTTTATTGTTCTTAATATAAATCCTAAAGTTTTCATACCTTTATTTACAATTTGTTGAATGTGAGCAGTGAAACTTAGTTTCTCATCCATTATAATTCCGAGATCTCTCATTTCTGTAACTCTTTGTAAATTAATTTGATTTACTGAATAGTCAAAAAAGAGAGACGTTTTCTTTCTGGAAAAGGTTAGAGTTTTACATTTTTCAACATTTAGATATAAATTGTTTTGTGAGCACCAGTTATTTAGCATGTCAATATTAAACTGAAGAATTTGACAGTGGTTTGAATCAGTTATTTCTCTATATAATTTAATATCGTCGGCGAATAGCAAAACTTTGACACCTTTAAAGCCGTTGACTATGTCGTTTATAAAGACAAGAAATAAAACCGGACCAAGGTGACTACCTTGCGGTACGCCACTAGTAGCGGAAAACGATTTGGATATAAAAGATTTTATTTTAACAAACAAGGTTGTTTCTAGTTTTTCACGTTCGGGTATGAATATGGTATTTTCACTGTTTTTTTTCCTTTGTATGTATAAATTAAGAAAAAAATTACGATAACGGTGGCATTTTTGTTTTATTTTAATGTCCACGAATTTTTTTTCTATAACGATGTAATTTTTTAAAATGTGCCATTTTTGATATGCCACCAAAACGACATGTTCATTTTTGTTCGTGAATATGGCGTTGTAGCCAGTTGGATGAAAATATTAAAATTACACATTTTTACTGCAATTATCAGAATCAGTAATATTAACTTCTTCCACACATCTTTAACGGTATTACGGATATATGTGAAAATACCCACTGTTCGTTACCCAACACTTGTCGGTACCCGGCTTGGAAGTTTATTTTCAAGATGTGACTGGGAAAACCCGCAAACGAGAATGGTTTATTACGAAAATACGATTAAACATTCAACTTTCTACACATTTCACAACCGCCCTGGTGATGGACACTGCAACACTATCCGAAACGATGACTCAAGGGTCAGACTCTAGATCACATATGGGAATCTCCGGCCCGACGACGTGTCTAGTTTCGATCATACCAAATGTCATCCAATGACTTCAAAACCTCGAACATTGAAAAAAGTAAGAAAAACTAAAAATCTCGTAAAAACTCGACAACAACCACCGAATATCATCATGAAAAACAATTTTTAACGTTTCTTTTTTATCTTTCTCTGCAACACTTTTTTTACTCTTCGTTACCCTACAATAACTTTTATCGTAGCTAATAAGTAAGTAAGTAACTCCAGGGAATAATATAATGGCTTTAAAAATATATATTCATATATATCAGCAAACGCCGATTGTGAATATATAACTTTTAATACGCGGAATTCATAAATCGTAAGTAAATAAAAAACCATCTGATCAAAAAATCTTATTATATTGGTACCATTGCATTTGGAACATCTGACGTCATGTTCGCAGTCTGTTTTTGGATTAGTATGGACATTTTTATTTTTATTTTTCGATTTTGTTTTGTGCTTTAAATATGTTTATTTTTTTAGTTTTAGTGAAATTTAAACTTAATTTGGGTGACTTTAAGCTCTATAGTTGTTGTTAAATATAAAAAAGCATAATTTATAAATAAATTAGGGTATTCGCGAGCAAATCAATTATCAATACAAACAATATGATAATTTTAATGCTCAATACTATTATTTTTCTTTGAGGTAAGGTTTCTAAAAAGGTACATATTTTTATTACTTATGTTTAGCTATGGTTGACTATGAATAGAATGTAAAACTATCTACGGTAAAGCTCATCCTTGTTTTGACATTTAGCATTCTAACCTCAAAACTAAAAAAAAACGACCGGCCAAAGATTTGGAGCGTTTTGGCGGGCTTTGAAAAATTGAAACTTTGGAAATTATTTTAACTTTGAAAACTAACTTTAAAATAAAAATTAAACATACTGGTATTTAAGTTTAAACAGCATTATTGATAAAAAAAAATGAACTGGAATTCCTTATTGGAAATATTCGTAGGCCGTCTTCATTCTTAAATTTGCCGTTAAAGTAAGATCACGTTTCTGTATGTGATTCCTATGTATAAATGACTCCGACTGTCATATGGGATTCTTAACTACATATTAATTATGATGATCTGATATTATTGAAGAGAAAGTCACGACAGCGATCAAGAAAGGAAGAACTGTGAATAACAGCGGTCATCAGATCAATGTCATCCATTATGTGTGACAGGTGCAAAACATGTTACGTTTTTATTTATTTTATTCATCAGTCACATTAATTCAAAGTAGCATTTAATGTTCCAATAAATTTAAAATAAAAGAAACAACCATTTTTGCGAAAGGTCTCTATTGGCAGTTCGGTGAAGACAGAGTGTTATCAAAATGAAAAAGATGGTAGAGTCAAGTAGGGATACGTATATATATATATATATATATAATTCAAAGTCAGTCTATGAAGTTATTCAGTAATTTTAAAAGTAGAAAAATATCATTAATCTTTCTCTGAGTAGAAATTATGATTTTTAATCTAACCGCAGAACTCTATATAAAAAAATGAATGCTTGTCTGTGTATCCTCAATGTGTAAAACTGTTGCTATAACGTTTTAAAATTAGTATGAAAAACATTGAACCCGCCATGTTGTACTGAGATTAGCCCATAGATATACCACTCTGGTTAGCCACAGATTACACATTCAAAAGAAGAATATTTGTTTGGGTAGAATTTATTCAAAATGGAAAATATAAGTAGGTACCTACTTAAGAACATTATTATTTAGATATATGAAATAAAATTTTAGTTTACGAAACCGGTCGAGTAATTTTCGAGAAAATGGAGGACAGACAGACAACCATTCATTCGTATGTATAGAGATTACAAAGGAAATTGAAATGTCACTCTATTCAACTAATTTAAATTTCATAATAGCAAAACATATATTTTTGGCAGTACTTAATAAAATTTTAGTTTTTAGATTTCAGAGATAGGATAACAGAATAATAAATAATAATGAACTTCACACCGGGTTCATGTTGTAAGGTTTGACTAGGTCTCGGCGACGGGTGCGTCTGCCTACCAACTGTGTGGTGGACAGGATTACATCGCTTTTGACCGCAGTGGGAGGGACGAATTCATACTTCCTTCACTCCTAGACACTCAGAACTTCCTCTCTTTCATTTCTCCAAAAATATAATTTACACACCATCGGAAAATTGGCCCCGAGGAAAATTATTTAACATACTAAATAAATAAATTAGTGAACGTTTTAAAAATGTATTCTTTAATGGCATTATAAAAGAATTATCATAGGCTTTGTAATGAAATTTTTAAGGATGTTGTTAGCTCGAAATGAAAATGACGTTTTCACCTGAAAATACACAGTAGCGTTGACTTGAAAATATGTAGCTGTTCAAGAACATCTTAAAGCAATGTTTTAATTTCTCAGAGTTAAAAATAAAATATACTAAATGAATTAAAAATTACTTGGTATTATTATTTATTAATACAAATTATTTTTTAATTAATTTATTAATAATGACGCCAGAAAGTGAATACCAATCTTTTGAAGAAATTATAATAAAAATTACATCGTGCAACTACAATTTTAATATGAAGAGCTTATACGTTTTACGAGAAGCTTCATATGCCAAAGCACGTATGATATGATAAAATATGTATAGAATTGACCTTCAGGTGAGCATCGTGAAATTTAGAACATGTGGGTCGCTAAGGTCATAATTCGTTTCGTATAATCTCTTATGTCAATTATGTAATGGTTATTAACACAGTTGCTATAACTAACAACACTGTTCAGAATGCGTTTTCTCCATTCCGTGACTGCAGGCGAATGCTCTGAATAAAATTGTAAGTCAGATGGCATCTACATATTATTATCTTATTCAGAAAACAATTCCATCACGCAGAATGTCATAATAGAAAATAGTACTCGACTTTTTAATGATTTTAGAACATAATACCACAGTCCACACGCGTGAACATAATAGGTAACTACTTGATTAAGACATACGAAAATTCTGTATATTTTGGAGTTCTACTAGACTATCTTTAAATGACACCAGCGGCCCGATTCCGTTTTTTTTGGATAAGACATTGTCCTTATCTTTAAGCTTAAAGACTTTTTTGCGTAACTGCGGTTCCGGTTCTCTCGAATGACAGCTTTTATTCAGCGAATTACATTATTTAAATACATCGATTGAACAAAATAAAAACTCAGTATTATTATTAAGTACATATTCCAAAAGCCAATAATGTCAGATAAAAGTGTTTTAAATTCCAAAAATTATAATAAGCTACATGTTTAAAGTGAGTAACAATAAACTACACGTGCTAATTATGATCAGTTTCAGTAAGGTCAATTCTATGGTACTAAATTATGTTTCAGCACATTAATAACCCTATTTATAATACAAATAGACTAGAGCACACTTACAATACTCCTTTCAATTTTAATGAAGGATTTATGGTTCCTAAGCATACAAACGAATATGAACTAAGAAATTAGATCACATGATTCCTAGCTGTTCAAATGTTTCCCGCTGAAATAGAAAACTATTAAAACTAAACCATTAATAAACACATTGAAAATTTGGCTAGCTGAAAGAAGCTATTTGTATTAGATAATAAGGAAATATTATTTTATGTACGATTTACTGTTGTTGTTTTTTTTTTAAATATTTTTGTAGAAATATTTTTGAGTAAGATAGAAATACGAGTATTTATGCTTTGAGTTTGTTAGATATGTTTTTTATTTTATGTACATATATATACATATATTGTTACCTTAACTGTAAATTTTGAATTACAAGCTCCCGTTAGACAAATTACAAAACGTAGTTTATCGTGACTTTTTGCATTATATTTTCTTTAATAAAAAATAAAAAAATAAATATATGCGGTACACCCATAATTTTTAATAATACTATGATAATTAAACCACAAACTCTTCCAAAATGTGTTGTCAATTGTCATGGAATCCGACAAGCAGTTAAGCAAAATGTCTTTAAGCCAAAGGATAAGGACCATTCTTATCATTAAAAAGAATCAGAATCGAGCTCCGGTACAATTAATAGAATAGTGTAGTAGAACAGTACATATTTACTTCTTGTTAACAAAAATATGGTCACCCTATGATTGTGGCTAATTGGAACACAGATACTTTATGATTGTAATTTGGGTTACAATGAAATTATTATTGTTGTAATCTATAAATATACGGCCCAACTTGGATTTACCGTAGATTTATAGTTGTGTGTAGTCTGAATTACTTTGGTGTTTTACTAAAATTGTAAAGCCGCTCATGTCAACACAGGACTGTCCTAGTGAGATGAGTAGCCAATGTTTTAGTTTTTTGGATCTTTAAATTTAAGAATAAATTATAAAATTATTATAAAATACACAGATTTTAAAAGTTTTTTCTAAATCTTTTAAGGTCAATGTTTTTTCGTCTCTACGGAAATCAAACTCGTAAACTTCCAACGCAAAGATGTAAATAGTTTATTCCGTTTCTTTTTACCATAGTAGCAGATTGTTTTAAGATCTTTACGGATTTTTTAATTCGCATTCCGGATCGGAATTTGTTTAACTGATCACGAACAGGAAACAGTAAAGCAGATTTATAACATAAACCGTAACGTTGGCTGTGGCCATTTGAATCACTGATTAAGCACGGTCATCGACTTAATTTTTTCCTTCCAATTTCTTGCTCGGATAGTGAAGCTGGTACTAGGTACAAGTGAACCGAAAATCTGTTAAACTGTTGATAATGTAACGGAATTTAATACTTTCTTCAAGTCTATGTCCAAATTAATATTACGGACCTTGACACGTTTTCTTATCGGATGTCTCGGTAATTTTTCAACGGATTTGGTGAAATCGAAAATATTACGTGCTGCAAGTTTTTCGTTCCAATTTTATCTATTTATTTATTAACGCCTAGAAGGCTTTTACATGTTGACACATTTATTACATAGTTATACAAAGAAGTATAATAATGTAGAATATAAAATAATAATTAGAGTGTAAAAAAAGTAAGCAGGTTCAGTTTCAGTTTGTGTCGATAAGTTGACGTTAGTTTATTGAAAGAACGTTTTACAGTTTCATACAATAAGACATGTTTAAATAGAAGTAAAATATGTTACATAATTATATTATTGTTTGGTTTAAATTACCTACCTCAGTAGGGGAAACCTATTCTGAGGTAAATATATATTGAGGTAAATATATATTAAGACAAGAAAATGAACTGGTAGAGAACTGAATACAACAATAGTATTGTTATATGTTATATTTTTTTTCCAAGCAAACGGCTGTGGGCTTTAATAAAAAGGAGGAAAAAGATCTGGAAATTGATAAAAGAAACTATTCATAGAATTGGAGCAATGTTTAGAGTTATTTCTCAATGTTACATTTTAGTTCTAGCTACGTTTTCGGATGGGGTAATTCCTATTATTATAGCTGACTTATGTCGACACGAAGTTTTCTTAAGTGATCAAATAAGTTTTTTAGAGGAATATTTCGTAAAGTACACATTTCTATTCAATCTATGTGTCCACTCCAGTTTATAATTATCGGTCACCAACTTAGATTCCAAATAATTGCATGCGATTATGTGTATCTCCCTCGCTCCCCCCCACCCTTTGACCTACCGCCTCAGCACAATTAAAACCGCCGACGCTAAAACAAGTTCCACTAATCATTCGAATCGCTATTGAACTTTAACCTCATCACCGCAAGCATAACGACGCATATCCAGTGAAATACAAGTGAATACTACATGTGCATTGAGTGAATTGGTGAGTCCCTTTCTTGACTTTAACTGCTCTGTTCTTTTTTGATGCAATAATCGCAGGTTCTTCATAGCTTAAAAATACAATTCACAATCGCAACCATCGTGATAATTAATATTACCATTGGCACGCCCACCACCCCCACGCACCACAATGTTTATATTTATTTGACTTAAAATAGAAAATAATTATGTACAATGGTTACATAGATTCTAATATAAACATACATTTTTGTGATAATCTCCAATTAAAATTAGAGATTACAAAATTAAAAATTACACTTAGATAGATATTCCATATGAACCTGTTAATTTTATAACGACAGACCTCATCGTTCGATAGCTTTTGTAATTTCAGACTCAATTCTCCGCACCATGGATTCTGTTTTTTTTCAGAAAGTTTTATTTTTAGTGAAAAGGATATAAAAACGATTTCTCTTAAAGTCATTTTCGACTTTTCGTTGGATTCCAACCGCTCCAGTCCAATATCATCGCAAAAATATATATTTACCATCTCTCGTGATCAACTTTATATCTCATATTTACGATGGCAACGCGAGGCACTACTATTCCAACAATGATGGCTTACTTAACGTAGATTTTTCCGTAAGTCGAATGGCACTCGGCAAGTGAGCAAGTGAGCGACTTCAGTGACTTTCTCTCGCCTCGCCTCGACACTGGCCGCGGCTGTTGGCTGGTTGAGCGAGAGTGTCACGGTTCGGCGTCTTACGACCAACGGCCGCACGTGACTTTGAACTTGTGCCAGTTGCGTAAGCCTGGTTTCTAGACAAGGTTGGAGAGGCTCGTGAAGGAACATAGTGTAACATTTCAATTTTTTACATCCGATTCGTTAGCAATGTATCGATTTTGCAGTGAGTAAGATAGCCTAACAAAATTTTAATTGTGCAATAATGAATAAAAATTATTTGAAAAAAATTAGAAATCTACCCAGACCAAACCAGTGAATTATAAAGAAATATGGCGGCAGCCTCTCTGCAGCAAAAATTCATCATCCTTAAAATCTGACTTTGGGTTAAATCTAATTGCTTATTTAAAATTTGACAATTATTATTTTTGTTTGATTTTGATATTTCAAATGCTTCTAAGATATGAAGGCTCAAACCTATTCCATTTTTATGTATTACTTGTGCTTCTGTAATTTTATCAAAAGTATGGTTAGTATTAATTAAGTGTTCGGCAAATTTTGAAAAATCTATATTTATTAAACATCTAATATGTTATTTTAGTCTAATGTTTACGTTAGTCCCGGTTTTACCCATATAAATTGCCGGGCAATTGTTGCAGTTAAGTTTACAAATGCCAGAATGACTTAAGGTCTCTTCCTTATCTTTTATGTTAATTCAAAGTTTTTAAAGTTTTAATTTGCTAAGTTTTTTTATTTAGCAATATTAACATTTTTTTACGGTAACTCCACACAGCAGACCCCGAGGGAAATAATTTCCCTAAATTTATATTTAAAATGTAGGTACGTTCCATAGCGAAAATAAAATTTAAAAAAGTGAGTGCTCTTTAGAAATGTGTGAAAATCAAATAAAACGTACAACCACGACCAGCAGAGATTTAGTGATTTTTTCCTGAATATCTATTCAAATAATATTGGAAGGGATCCATTTTTGCATCTAATTCATTTGTGACCAAAAGCGTATATGGCGACTTTTTGCTGCAGAAGTACGATAAACAAGAATCCAAATCACGAGCGAAACCGGGTAGTAAAAAAAAAAAACAATAAATTTTTGGTAGTCCGTCTGACCGGTCCTCCGTGGGCCTTTGACATTTTTGTTCAGCTAAAACGATTAAATGATCAAAGGAAAAACGTACAGTGGCGTGCATTGCTCTATGATCAAAGTTAGGCAGTGTGTAGTTTTTCACGTTCGGGTAAGAATGAGGTTATCTCCTAAAGTGAGATTTCATGTATTTACAAAACATAAGATGAAAGCCTTAAAAATTTTAATATTTTAGGAGAATCTCGGCGATAATCGTGTGATGTCAAGTCCATAAAACAAAATGGCGCACGAATTGTATTTATGACGTCATGCGTATACTGAGCGGTCATTTTACCTGAGTTAACTTTGACAGCTCAAAACTACGTCATTTTTTGAGATATCGAAAAACTAATTTTACTATAATATTTTTTTTCGTTTTATTTCTAATAAGTTGCATTACAAATAATTTACAAAATATGTTTAATTAAAGGGTATTTTTGGTTGTATTTATATACCTTATCAGAAAATAGGAGTTCTTGTGTTTGATAAGGGAGCCACGGTTCTTATTTTGGCAGATACATAATATTTATTTTGCTTCTATTTATAAAATGTTTTGTATGAAATATTTACGTATGTAAGTTTTTTTTAAAGAAGACTATAATTATATTTATTTGTTTTGATTGGTCATTAACACCAGCGCATTTCAATGGGGAGGTTATTGTAGTTTTTTTATGGCTTGATAATTATAACGGCTTTGCGTTTGAGTTGTTTTAAAATTAGGTGTTATGAATTGATTTCCATTTCTCACAAGTTTGTAATTTTCCTGATTTTCTTTAAGATTTTTCTCTTTACACATTTTTATAACGGAAATTTTCTTAAATATATCTTCATCGTCTGGTACTGAAAATAGTGTGAAAAGTGATTTCATTGAGAAGGTGGAATATTTTTTAAGTTTTACTTTTATGATGATTCTTTGTGAAACATTACTGAATTCAAATTATTTTTATAAGATCCTCCCCAAATATAAATGTATGAAATTGTTTTGAACCGCTTTAATTCAATATAATAATCTCGAGCGGTTTCAGAAGTACCCTCCCTCGTCAGGAATATATTCAAGTTTTGCACAGATAATTCCATATATAAATTCCTAAAAAATACTAAAGATAGGGATCGTAAATTAAGCCACTCAGGCATTTACAAACTATGTTGAAATGACTGTTCTTTGTTCTACATAGGAAAGACATCCCGTAATGTAAATATCAGAATCAAAGAACAATTTAGATGTTTAGATAACAATAATTTCAGAGTTTGCCATTCATCTCATTTAAATTGATCATATTTTAAATAAAGATACAGGAGTTCAAAGTCTTCACCGTATTAATAAAAGCAAAAAATTAGATAATTTAGATGCACTGGAAATTATAAAATCCCTAAATATTAATTCTAGGATATTGAATAACCAAGTAAATTTATCTTATAGTCCTCTTTTAGATATTTTTCCAGTGAATCGAAACGTTCTTCGAACCGAAAAAAAAACCTAAATAATCCTTCCCCCTTGGTCGGCTCTCACTTCAACACCTAAATATTCATATATATCTGTCATTATTTTACATCGTAGTTTAGTTTTAATATATTCCTGACGAGGGAAATGTACTTCCGAAACCGGTCGCGATAATTATATTGAATTAAAGTGGTTTAAAACAAATGTTTAGTTTATATTTTAATTATGACAAGCCACAAAGTAATGCTTTTTACGAATATGTAATTTTACCGTTTTTATAAACTCTGTAAATACAATGCATTTTCTTCAAAATAAAAATATTGAGACCATCCATGATGACCATCGTGTTATCATCCTCCGCCGATGACCAACTATTCTGACTAAATGAGCATACAAGTTCCTTACGTACTTGTACATAATATGATTTTGTTACGTTATATTCTTTTAATAGCTCATATTTCTTACGGTAGGTCCAGCTATTCAACCTTTATGGACTGCACGCCACTGTAAACGTAGTGCCTACCGGAAGTTCTGTTCCATTTGCTAGAGTTATTTATTGAGTCGATTATGACTTGCAGAAATTTAAACTAAATTCACTTAATTATTTAAAAATTTAATGTAAATCAAAATTAATAAAAATATTATTATGTTCTTCAAGTATTTTAATTTTTTAATTATTGAGACAGCTATTTCGGCATTCCAGGCCATTTTAAAACTGATTTACATTAAATTTAGAAAAAAAAATGTGGAGTTCTACGAATTAAACCCGAAAACAATTAATAGATTCACTTAAATATCAAAGTTACAATTAATTGTCTGAAAAGTATTGCTGAAAATTGGAGATGGCAGTATTTGGTATTCATTATTATTATCGCCATCTTCTTCCCCTTGTCCTATTCGGGTCGGGACTTATGACTTTAATAAGACGTTTCCATGCGTCCCTGTCCTGGACAACTTCATTGTAATCCCAGCCTCTGGAATCGCTTTCATCAAATTTGTCTGGGGGTGCTAATTGGACATATTCCACCTGGAATTGCCGCCAGTACCAGTTAAAGTCACGTCATCTGAGAATTTTCTGTGAAGAGCACCAGAGCTTTCATGTTTAGGACATCTCGGATAGTGGAGTTTTCGACCCCATTGGCATTTATATACGACAACGTGTATCCTGGAAAGTATTATCTCATTCAACATCCAGATTTCGTGACCGTGTGTACTGATGGGACGATTCAGTGATTTATTTATTACTTGAGTAATATTAATTGAATTGTTTCCAGACCAGCAATGCAATCGACTCCCCGGTCCCGGGCAGCAACAGAACGGAGAGGTTCCTGTTCGACACTCTGTTTGGGTTGGAGGTGCCGTCCTTCACTGAAGATGACGAGGACGACACTGGCACCAGGGTTAAGAACTGCACTTGTGGTGAGTGATAACTTGAATTCCTCGAAGGATGACCGCTGGACGCTTGTTATTATTGTGGTCATTAGTTAATATGTTCGAAGGACCATATATCTGTATATTTGTTTTGACTGGAGGTCCTGCCCTTTATCGGGGATTATTATGAAACCAGGGTAGAGAACCGCATTGATGGATGAATGTTGTAGAATTTGAAGTCGTGAGGTAATTTGTAAATTAATTAATTTATTTATTATCGCCTAGGAGGCTCTCACATATAGATATATTTATTTTATAGTTAGTTGTACAAAGGAGTATAATAAGAGTATAATAATAGTATAGTACAGTTGAGGTTACCCATCACTATCCTACCCCAGTATAAGTAACATATGGTTACTTCTTCAGGGTGCACGTCAAGGACTCAACGTCAACCATGGTTCAACGAAGCTAAGGTCATAAATGATTCTAAACTCTCAAGTGTCCCTGCATAGCATTAGCTTAGAAGGAGGTTAGTAAAATGCCACAGCCCAGAATGGTTAGTACTCGTACATACGTACGGTCAACAAAAGTAGCTCTAGTAAGTATGGTGACTCTGCTCTACTCCTCCGTAGTCCGTAGATGAACATGGTGAGACGCGGAGAAATACTAACATAAAACAGTAAAAGGGAGAAACAGAATAGATTAAGTAAGAGTACTTAGGACGAGTCGTTGCCAGGACACCACTTCACTCCCTTTGAAGCAGTGTCAGGTGGATTCTCGTTCCCGCCACCCTTCCCGGGAGACATTGCGCCAGTCGTCAGGATTATCCCTTAAGAAAAGTGTGATTGGAAGGGTAAAAAAATACCCTGAGACCCTAGGGATATGGAGGGGTCTGGGCGGCCGGGAGCGTGCCACTGAGTCGGGGAGATGAAAAGGTCGTCACCACCAAGCTTGCTCCATCAGGAATTCCACAGGGGATCCGGCTAGGGCCAGTCAGAAGTAGATGACTGCCTCGGATTGCAGGGATAGGGTTAATTTTCCACTCCCTAAAAGGGGAGTTGGACAGTACACAATAAAAATGTTTTTGAGTTCAGTTCGCCTGAATATCTCAAAATGTTTTTTAGTTCTATATGAAGAAAAATTTTCGTACCTAAAAAACAATTCTCATGACAGTAAAAGAAAAACAGGAAACAAAATAATAACAGTAGAGGAATCAGTGCAGAGTGGAAAGTTAAAAACTAAATTCAAAAAAGTAAAAGATACATTAAAAATGGCAGGAATCTAAAAGAGCAAAATACAGAAGTAGAGAATGAAAGAAGGTAACAAAAATAGCAAGTAAAAGATAAACATTGACAAAGGGAAACATAAAATGTAAAACCAAGCATATACAGTAGTTAAATAATTTAAAAATAAGTACCAGAGATTCAAGAGGACAGTACCTTCGGCACCTAGGTATAGTATTCAAAATAATAATTACAGTGTAAAATAAGTAAGTAGGTACAATATAAGTATAAGTGGCATGCTGTTCATAAAGGGTAAAAAGCTGAGCCTAACTTAAGAAAATGGCTAATTGCGAGAGTTTTTAAAATGAAAGAAGAATTGCATCAGAATGTACACAGGGAAACAACTTTTACTCTCATTTGTCAACCTTGCCACAACCGACAACAGAAGACAATCATAATAAACAGCCCTGTTCAGGGCACCAAAATATTCAATGTTATCCAATTAGAGTCGAAAATACTGCAGCCTACCCTTGGACATTGAGCAATGCAAGCCACTGATAAGTACGTAGTTACAGTGTAATGAGAAACATTTTTACCCGTAGTTAAATTATAATTGCAGGTTGTACAAAGTATTACAAGTGTATAGTAGATAATATAATAACATAAGTATAAAAGAAGTGAGTAGGTAGGTACCGTGAAAGTAGGTAGTTACAGTGCAATAGGTGGGTATTCTTTATATATAAAAATGAATGGTTGGTTTTACCAGTTTCGCTGAAAATAGCACAGCTTGTTCCCACATTATGGTACGTCTATTCTTTCGGACGTCAACGGTTGAGATAAATAAATAAAAAAACTCTTCATTTTTTATAAACACATTTTTTGAGGTACAGATCTTTAGTTATGTTAATATTTTAATTCAAAAATTACAAGACAGGTGGATTAATGAACGCAATAAATATATACAACTTTCACAAACGTCTGGTCCTTCTAACGAATGTTTCCTCCTTATTTTAATGTTTTTTTTTATTTTATTTATTAAGTTTTTTTAATGTGAACCTTTATATCGTTGTATATATTATGTTATGTTCTGTACAATACCCGCACGGGCCTACTAATTGTTTGCTGTATTATAAAAATGTCATAATAAATATAAACCTACTAGCTGATGTGTACTCGGCCTTGCTCTGGATAATTTATTTTAATTTTAATAAAGTTATGAAGTTGTGAATTCTTGTTCGTCGTTTGGGTGAATTTAATAAATTAGTTTTCTCTAAACAAAGAAACATTCATTTGAAATTTTTATTTCAATACAAATTTATTTTAAAAATATGTCTGATTAATAAAGTTCTTAAGTAGGTACGTACGTTTTCCATTTTGAAAATATTCTGCCCAAACAAATCTTCTTGTTTTGAATATGTTATCTGTGGCTAACCAGAGTAGTATATCTATGAGCTAACCTCAATACAATGCTGGTTTAATGTTTTTCATAGTAATTTCAAAACGTTATAGCAAAAGTTTTAGTTATTGGATTTCATTAAAACTCTCTAAACCTTCCCGGTACTAATAAGAACAAACTGTGCTATTTTCAGCGAAACCATAGGGTATTTCGAGAAAATCGAGCACAAACAGACAGACAGACATTCATTTTTATATACAGAGATTTTGTGTGTATAAATATGTATTTTCGTATAAATACGTAATACGTACATATCTAATCAAGTATTATAAAACCTATGGGCAAGATTGGCTATGAGCAACACTCTCAAAATCATTAACATTATTAAATATTTGCATTGAATATGAGTGCAGTTTGAAATTCAGACGAACTACCATGCAACAAGTAATAGACGCATGTGAATGCATTAACCACTTACCACACGATGACAGGAGCCAGTGGCAATGATTACACTTGCATAATTAGTGAAATTGGATTGTCTAACAGTGTTGTCTCGTGCTGCACTGAATACATCATCGCTATTGTTTTCACTTTCGATGAATTTACCAAATGCGAAATACAGGAACATTATGCAACATTAAATATTCATCTAGGGATCGCACATTTTCCGACTTTTCCAATAAATGGTATTTCGAAAATTTTACAGTTAAAACTAGGTAATAGGATATATTTAATTTTGTTTTACCTATACTGGTAATTTATTCGTGTACCTTAAATCTTCCATTAACTTAAAAGAATAAATAAGTAAACTTAAATTTTTTTTGGAAAAACTTATTGAAGCTTATAAACCTCATTGTAATATATTTTTAATCATTGTAGAGTGAAAAAAGGTTAGAAAAATAATTAAATTGTTGAATGAAAAAAAGGTTAGAAAAATAATTAAACTGTAGAATAAAAAAAAGGTTAGAAAAGTAATTAAACTGTAGAATGAAAAAAAAGGTTAGAAAAGTAATTAAACTGTAGAATGAAAAAAAAGGTTAGAAAAATAATTAAATTGTTGAATGAAAAAAAGGTTAGAAAAATAATTAAACTGTAGAATAAAAAAAAGGTTAGAAAAGTAATTAAACTGTAGAATGAAAAAAAAGGTTAGAAAAGTAATTAAAAAGTAATTAAACTGTAGAATGAAAAAAAAGGTTGGAAAAGTAATTAAACTGTAGAATGAAAAAAAAGGTTGGAAAAATAATTAAACTGTAGAATGAAAACAAATAAAAATAAACTACGAAGAGAAGAAAATAGTAAAACAAAATTGAAATAGTTGATACTTAATTAGAGCACTAACCGTAGAGAATAATTATTAAAGTCAGAATTACTCACTTGTGGTCAACTAAAGTATGTTAGCAATTATTAATATATTCAAACCAAAACGATATTTGGTAAGAAGCAATCACTTTGTGGTTTGACATCATATTAAATAAAACAAACACTTTTTATTGTTTCGCTTAGATCAAACTTTGTCAGGGCAAATATAATAACTAAAGAATAACACAGAATTATCGTATATATAGGTACAGAAAATAATAAAGTGAGACAAAAAAGAAAACAAAATATTAGAGGGAGACAACAATTGTAAAGCATTGAAAAAAATTGTAGTCTCCACTATGTAATAAATAAATATCTACATTTTTCGAAACCAATGGTTCCATCATCAGGATACCATGTAAACTGAATAAAATAATGGTATAAGCATAGCCAAATTATAAATATAGACATTGATTTTGTTTGAATTTCAATTTTCCATTTATAAATACATACAATAATTATAGTTTTACAATAACATTGTTGACTTTATATAGATATTTTTATATTAATAACTAATTGTTTACCTTTCTTACCGCTTTTTGTTATTTTTTGTATTTGCTTATAATTATTTTTAATTTTTACATTGAATCCTATGTAAACATTGTATCCTGACGAGGGAACCATTGGTTTTGAAACTTCTACAAATGTATTTATTAAATAGTGGTTTAAACCAAACAATATTTATAAGTTATTTTTTATTAACAATGTCATGTACATTTTATTAAAAAGTAGCTCAACTAACAATTTTACTAAATTTCTATTTACCTTAACTATAAAATACTAAAATATAACATTTTTTTATACCCCTTCTGAAAGTATTTATAATATGCATTTTATTCGGCAGGTACCCATTTATATTTAAAACTTTTAACAAAATTTATTATCAACAATGTTTTTTCCCTTTCTTAATAAAACTAATTATTACTAAAACAGTAGTAAAATAAAACGTGTCATTTAATAATGGATGGTGCTTGCATATGTTTTAAATTCTGGGACTGTAATGCAAAACAGCGTGTTTCTAAAAATCTAACTTTTCAGTAGAGCCGAAAAACGGTACCGGATCTCACAATTATTTAAATAAAATAATTTAAATAATTCAATCATTTTTAAATCGTAATTTTAATTATTTAACACGACTATTTCCTTTATATCCTTGTATCTGTTTTACAAAATATTTAAAAAAAAAATGTAAGTACGGAGAAGACTTTATTAGGTCCTCTTCCTGATTCAGTTTCCAGCCAGGAAAACAAAAAAATCCTTTCCTACAACGTTTTCAAATTTGGCGACTGTTAAATACGTCTGTCAATCATAGGCCTCCATGGTCGAGGGGTAAGGCTCTCGACTACGAATTCGAAGGTCGCGGGTTCAAATCCCGGCGTGCGCAATTAAATTTTATTTAATTAATTTGTGTTGTTTCACAATTATTTAAGTTAAAAATAATATGTAGTATATTTGAGCACGGTCCACAGTGGATGATACTCTCAGTATTGGCCTGGTGAAAGAACACCATTCAGAATTGAAAAGTTGCTTGAAATGGCTTTTAGCCGTGTTTGGTGACCAGATCTGAATAGCAAGGTATTTCCCCACCTTCCTCCTCCCCGTCTACTTCCCCTCCCCAATACCTTCAGCCTCACAACATTCCCCAATTGGGGATGCCATAGTTTCACTGACTCCAGACGGTTGGGAGCTGTTGGGACTCTTGTGCGGTATACATGAAAAAAAAAATTGGCAAAATAGTGCGTTTTGCAGAAAAAAATGTTTTTCTCTCAAATTTCTGTTGCCATAACATGCAAAATTGTAACTTTTGCAGAAAAAGGTAAATACTTTTTTGCTGGAAATAGTACCTTTTTTAACAAAGGGTGTTTTTTAAGATGAAAAATTAAATAGATTTTGTCATTTTATCGTAAAAATAATAATGTCAGTCGATTCCTTGGGCTCACTGCGTATATAAATCAATTTCGCCCATTTTCGAAATAGGCAGTTTTGCATTACAGCCCCATAATTACTCAACTGATATATTATTATTGAAAAAAAGTTAGTCACCTACCACACGCATTTTTTTTAAATTTTCCATAACTACTAAAGCTAAATCATTCAAATAAGGTACTTGCAGTTTACGCCTTCAGTGATTTAAAGTTTCCCGTGAATTTCAGGGGCGCTAAACAATAGTACGTAATTAAAATGTGTGATGTTATTTCAGATATTAAAATTTTTAAGCATTTCTTGTAATTGAGATTTTCGTGAGTTCGCCACGTGTAATGATCTCATAATCGATGGTAGTTGAAGACATTGCTTTCTGATGATTTTAGAGTGCGGGTCTGCCAACGATTTGATTCCTTTGGAGAACCCGCTCGAGGAAGCGTGTTCTAATAGTACAGGTAATTTATCCTTACTAACTTTCTTCCCTAGACCTATTTGTATAGCAGTTAATCACACACATTTTATATCACATTATTTTATACTGTTTGTTCCGAGATCCTGCGTATCGACGACTGAGCTTCAAACTGTAATAAACTTGTTGTTTTTAAACGTGGGATAATAGTAGGGTATTTTCACAAGTTTTTTTTTAATTATCGTCATCATCATTCACTATCGCGATAATTTTGTGATATTGTTTAGTATATACTTTGCCCTGATGATGGAACGGTTGTTCCGAAACCGGTATACTTGAAAAATAAATGTGGTTAAAACAAAGTTTGATTGTTTCATTTGATTATAATTAATGGATAACCACAAAGTGATAGCTTCATACAATAGTAAAAAATAATAGAATTACACGTTTTTATCAGGAATATGAGCTTCAAAATTTCCACATATTTTTAACGGTATCCGTAGCTTATGAAAATATCCTCTTGTTACTACCTGAAATTAATAAATGCATCCTAGGATTAATTAAATTAAAAAAAAAGTAACTTTTGCAACAATCTTTGTTGTCAACTTGGTTTCCCTGTATTAAAAATATTTAACTACGAGAACAACATGCTTTCATTGAATTCGGGTTTGAAACAGTTTTGAACTCAGTCAAAGATGTGTTACGTAATTATACCCTTTAAATGTATTATTTGCTTTATAATAATTCATTGTAGTATTATATATACTTATGTACCTTTTTTATTAAAATATTGTTAGGAACAATTACCCCCCACAAATACATGATCATTGAAATCGTCATGAAATTCGTTAAATAGAAATTTTGAAGTCTTTTGTACTTTTCAATGATCATGTTCTTGGCGGTATTTTTTTAATAAGTGTTTCTTATTATTATAACAATATTTTTGTGTAAATATGTTGCTTACTAAATGTACAAATCTTTTTAAATGCTACTAGAGGAATTTTATATAATAACCGATGAAAATGTGCGCAAGCAAATATTCTGTTACCCAAAAAGCTAACCAGTGAAATTTCAGAATGCGGAGTATCGAACCAGGAGAATAGGATAGTGGGAGGGTTGCCAACCGGACCTAACCGCTACCCCTGGGTGGCGAGGCTGGTATACGATGGTCAGTTCCACTGCGGAGCGTCCCTTATCACGTCCAACTACGTGGTTACGGCTGCCCATTGTGTTAGAAGGTAGGCTTGTATTATCAACAAATATTGTTTATTTTTATTTACTTATTTTTCGATAAAACGGGTGTACAGAAATACAGATGTAGAATACATTGCAGTAAATGGAAATGACAAAAAATATACGTGGACAAGTATTAGGAAACACAAATAGTATAACAGGAGTAAAAGGTTGATAGGAAAAGTATGAAAAGTCATTAGGGTACAACTATTTTGTAACATGAGTCAAAAGATAGTCGCTAAACTGCCTGTAAGTGACTTGAAAATGTTAACGGTCAATGCAACATCGTTGAGCGGCTGAGTAGTTCTGCTGATTGACGGGTTTTGGGAAGAAGTTCTCGATTTCGGAGCACAAAAAAGTGCATGGGATCTTCCACGAGTATACTTGCTAGGAACGTATATGTTTACTTCTTTCCTTTTCTTTTACTACAATAGAATATGGTAAACATTAGAAAATTTTCAGACATTATTTATGTAGTTCACATTCAATCCGCTCGGCGGCACAATAAAGATGTCAACTGTTTGATATGAACAACATGTCAAATACGTACATACAAAGTAGTCCGTGAATGTTTTTCAAGTGCGATCACTTTCATCTTTAAATGAAAACTTACGCAAACAATATTCCAAAATTATGTTAAAAGTGTTATTTTAGAATATTTGAGCAATATTTTTAATATCGAAGCTCGAACAAAGCCAAATTAAGAGTCCAAATGTCTACCTTACTGAAGAGCGAAACGTACGAAAAAGTCACTTCACAAGTGCGGTTCACGCAGTAATGGACCCCGTTGCAGAGCGAGATGCGGGAGAACGTGAGTCAAAATCTAACTTTTTGAAAATAACTCCGCTGTCGGAATTAAAGTATTAATTAATATATAGATACCCTTTCTGGATATTATTATTTGCTTTTAGGATATCAATCAAGGTTTTGCAACCGTCTGTACCACCCAGGCCCGATGCTCATTAATTCTGGAATAAAATATTCGCTACACTAGTGGAAGGGATTCTATCTCCTCCAGATATGTTCTCCACCGGTACTTACTCTTCATTTCCAGTTTTGTATGCTTTCCCATCTTGCTCCAATCTTCTTCCCAGCAGTTGGTTGACCTCTTCCCCAGCGTATCCGTGAATCGCTACCACGAAATCCACGGCATCCATTCGACCGTGATCTTTGGTCTTCGAGATAAGAAGTTCTTTCCACATGACTACCTCATCGCAGTATTATTTTTTTCAGAAATCCATAACACCAATTGCTTGATAAAACGCTCCCAATTTCTTGCATCTGAATATTGACGGATTATCTAATATACAAATGAACACAAAACCTAATCATTCACTCCAGGTTAAAGAGGTCCAAGATTCGGGTGATCCTAGGTGACCACGACCAGTTCGTGACCAGCGAGAGCAAGGCCATCATGCGCGCTGTGTCCGTCATCATCAGACACAGGAACTTCGACGCCGAGTCATACAATCATGACATCGCGCTGTTGAGGCTCAGAAAGCCCGTCGAATTCTCCAAGATCATCAAGCCGGTGTGCCTGCCGAACGTTGGTAAGATATTAAAACAATTTTATTTATTCATTATTACAATCTTTTAAACTTAATCAATTCTGTTCAGGCAAAACAACCGGCCATTTATTTAGAGCATTTTGGCGGCCTTTGAAAAATTGAAATTTTTAACCTTACTTTAGAAAAAAAACGAAATACACTGGTATATGGTAAATATGGTGGTTTGAATGCCATTATTGATGAAAAAATAGGATTGGAGTTCCTTATTCCAAATTGTAAAAAAAACGGAAAACATAAGATTTGTTAATAATAACTTTAATGAATGCAAAACAAAGCTAAAAAAGCATAACGAGTACTGTATATATATATATATATATATATATATATATATTTCAAACTTCTAAATAATAATAATAATAATAATAATGTTTTTATTTAATTTCTAATACAATTACAAACATGTTATATTTAATACGTAAGAGAAATTACAGGTACTTATTTAATATTTGTAAAACAATGAAGAAATATACTAAAAATAAATAAATTCAGAGATATTTAAATAAATTCAGGCAGTGGTGAAGATCGCGTCAATGAGAAGAGATTCTTTCAAGAATCAATAGAATTTCCCTTTTGAATCTTTCCTCACTGACGCAAAATATGTCGATATCCTGTGAGATATTGTTCAGGAGCAATATACTCCTCCCCACCGGGAGAACCAAATAAGTAAATAAATAACAAAATAAGTAACACCCCCCCCCCCCATACACACAAGCATATCTATATGACCATAGGCACATCTTTATATAAAAATCATAATCATATGTATTATTATAAAAATTAATTGTAATACAAGTTAAAAAATATATCAATGCTTTAAATAGTCTTTACATGTTGTTTTCAGGGCTGGACCCTGCTGGGCGAGATGGCATCGTGGTTGGGTGGGGTAGGACCGCCGAGGGAGGCTCGCTGCCCGCCATAGTCCAGGAGGTCAACGTGCCTATTCTCACTCTGGGCCAGTGCAGGGCCATGAAGTATAGGGCCTCGAGGATCACCTCCAATATGGTACCCTTTTTAACACCAATAATAGTTTACTTGAAGATTTTTAGCCATTCTCGTTTATTACATGCGGAAGTGGCTTAAACCCAGGTTCGCTGTATTTTTAGTGGCAAAATCAAGGCGAGGAAGGAGTGAACCTGGGTCTTGAAAAGACCTATATTGTAGGAGGGAGGAAACATAGAGCCAGTATATTGAACTCAAGAACGAGTTGTAGAAACAACCCGTTCTCACTTGATAAATGTCAACAAAATGTTTGGCGTATTTCCCGAATAAGCCCCAGTGCCGAAGGAATCAATGACGCGAGTTCCTCAGAGCATCTTCCATTGAAATACCGGAAGAACAAGGAGAGCATTCCCACCTGACGCTTGTGCTCTAAAAATGGCAATCAGAGGGAATCTATCAAACAGACCGCCCGTTTCTTCACAGAGTCAAGGGTTTTTTTCAGGTATTTTGGAGCTCCAAAACAGAGGTGGCTGCCAAAGTCAACAGGTTGTACAGGGTCAGCAATTTTGTACTATTAAAGTATCTGAGGGTCCTGTACAGTACTCTCAGCTTCTGAGAGGCTAATTTGACTCTGGCTTCGATGGAGGCTCCGTGGCTGTGCAGGTCGCTTAAAATATTGCAGTTATTGAATATATAATGCGTTGTAAATTATTGATAATTAATATTGTTACAGTAATTGATATCAGCGTAATCAAATCTTCCTCTTTAAAGACTACATGTGAAATGTAAAAAAAACCTTTTTGATGTAAAATGAAATAAGGACATAATTTCGTAATTTTGACATTAATAAAACTGCTCTTTTAGCTAATTTAACGAAAGTAAAACTCAATCAAAATAAATACATAGCTTGTATATAGTGAACACCTACACATTCAATAAAACAGGATAGTATGCAAAAGTCTCACAAAAGCTTTTCCCATTCTTTTCAGAATAAATTAGGCCGAACCATAAAACATTAAATCTATGAATAATGAAAATAAAAAGAGTTGATTTCCTTAACACAGGTTTGTGAAGATTCACGTCAAGTGTGCTTTACACTAACTAACCTAACCTAATATAATTGTAAAATAACAGATATACTTCATAGTATACCTGTTATTATAAAATATTCATGAGCAGCGGACTCACTTACATGCACAATTTAGAATAAACTAGGGATATAAATAATCAAATGTAAAGTACAAATAACAAAAGAGCAAGAAAAACCAAATAAATAACCTAACCTAATATAATTAGAAAATAACATACATGCATGTAAATTAAAACCGCAATTCAAAATATTCACGATTAGCAGACTCACTTAGATGAACATTTTAGCTAATATAATATAACAATTTAGAAGCTAGGGGTGTAAACAATCAAAAATAAAGTAGGTATAAATAACAAAAGAGAAAGAGAATATTATATGACATTATAAACATGGGTTTTAACTGGATACTGAGGGAATTGAATAACAAGGAGGAGAAAACCGCAACTAAATAAGCTATTGAGGATCAAAAGAAAAGATGGCCTGAAATTCTATTTCTACGCACACGAAGTTATGTTTCATATTGGATAGGATTTTTTGACCAATTTGGTTTTTAAGACCCGATGATGAAATTCTGTTTTGTATAAACACAAGATTGCTAATTAGAAACAATGTTAACTTATGAAGAAAAAATAATTCTTTGACAAGTGGTAATAGTGTTTTTTTTTTATGTGACAACTTGACAGTATTCCTGTTTACCTACTTAACTATTTTTAAAATTTGTTTTGTTCTGTTGCAGTTATGTGCCGGAAAAGGAAAAACGGATTCTTGTCAGGGAGACAGCGGAGGACCGCTGCTTCTGCAAAATGGGGACCGATTTGAAATAGTTGGTAAGGAAATAAGTGAACTAGTTTTTATAATAACTTAATAAAAAGAGAGAAAAAAAATTACGTGCGATAAATAATAATCAATGAATGTATTGTTAATAATTTTGTATCGTTATATTCTAATCAATTTTATTACCACCAGTAAAAAACAAAAAAGAATTAATACACATAAAATGTATATA
>JAHDVE020005501.1:0-55134 GCA_022606495.2 Halesus radiatus
TAAAAATCATATAATTTTAGTGTGGCCGTTTCGGGCTTAAATCAAGTTTATAATAAAAATCAAATAAAAACCCAAACATTTTAAGTTCAAATCTGTCACTTTGTTCTAAATTAACCCAAAAGCATCGGTCATCGGTCGAAGGCGTTCGCCACATGTGCTTGTTAAAAGACCTTTGCCTGTTAAAAGCCTAGTGAAGTGTCCAGAGTGAATGGATGAGTTACAATGTTATTCTTTGAACTATGGTGATTGTAAACAATATCGTTTACGACCGGGCTACACAACGCAAACTTAATGGTGAAACAAGGACACCACCGGCTGGGGCGAGAAATGGATGACACGCTGGTGTGCTCTTTCCAGATCCTGAAGCCGGCCGACAAGCGCTACCTGGCGTACGGGCAGACCAACACCAAGAGTCCCGTCAGGCCGCCCAGGGGCGTCACCAACAAAGACAAAGAAGATTGAATATGGATATGGATCAGTTCCCCCGGCCCCCGTCCTCACCCGCCGCCCAACTTCACATAACTCCTATCATTTGTATTAGCGTTTTTCAATATATCGTAAGGAATAAATACAGTTAGCTTTTTTTTTTTCTCAATTTAACATGTATGAAAACTTAGATCAAGCCGTATTTATTTTTGATAATTTAACTGCATCTCTTTATATGGTCTATAAATAATGTGTAATGATAGCCTGTCCAAAAAAAATGTAATAGATGTAATATAGGAATAATGTAAGAATACGAAGTAAGGATTTGTACAGCGCCCTTGAGGTGATTTTTCACAAAAACGACGCTATAAAAATCATCCGATTATTATTATTATGTTGCCTGTTGTATGCTAATGATACAGTGCTGATTGCTAACAGTATGGAAGATCTACAGTCCCTCGTATTTACGATGAACCAAGAATGTTTGAAGAATGAGCTAATGATGAATGTAAGTAAGTCTAAAGTCATGGTGTTTGAAAGAGAGAGTACAAAAACAGTGTGCAATATAGTTGTGAATGACGAATACTTGGAGCAGGTCAATGAGTTTGTATATTTGGGACGTATGTTTACAAGAGATGGAAAGACTGATAGGGATATTGAAAGAAGGATGAATGCCGGAAACTCCATTAACGGAGGACTGAATGCGGTTGGCGCTAACAAAAAGTTGTCCAAAGAAGCGAAGCTAGCAGTCCACAATGGAGTGCTGATACCGACCCTGATGTATGACAGTGAGGCATGGAATTGGCAGAGAAAGGATGAAAGTAAACTGAAAGCCGTAGAAATGAGATCTCTGAGACGAATGTGTGGTAAAACCATGAATGATCATGTGAAAAATATTGAAATTCGTAAAGAATGCAAGGCTGATATAAGCGTAATGAGTAAGATTAAGAAAGGAACGCTTAGATGGTTTGGGCATGTAGAGCGAATGAACGGAGGACTGTAAGGAGAATAGATGACGCGAATGTGAATGGAAGGAGAAGCCGGGGACGTCCGAGGAAGACGTGGCACGATCAATTGAATCAAATACTTGAGTGGGGCCATGTCAGAAGTCGGAATAATAGAAGAGTATGAGACGATGTATGAATGTGAATGAAGCAAGAAGTGTATGCCAAGATCGAGTTGTTTGGCCGTCCATCCTCTCTGCCCACCCCTGCGGAGAAACGACGTGATGGTTAGTTAGTTAGTTAGACTGGAATTGCCGACGAGTAGACAAAATGTCAGCGACGTGTTCCTGTGTACAAACCTCCTCGGACATTGTTTTGCGGTAGTCGCAAAGATACTCGAGTATACCTCGTGTACGAACGGCTTTTGCGTGTAAAATAAATGTGAAATAACGCATGATGGGATTTGAACCCGCAACCTCTGGATTTGTGGTTGAGGATCATTAGTCGACCACGGAAATAATAATACATACAATGATTATCAATAAAAAATAGGAAAATACTGAACACATTCAACAGTTTCCATTACGTTCTTCTAATATATTCTCCAATAATAATAAAAAATTATTTATATGATTATACTTTCATCTGGACTTTTACATGGATTTTAGAACATAATATAAAGAGCTATCGAAAATTACAAGTACATAGAGATTCTAAACCATAAAGTAATGAACTAGCTTTTTCAAACGTTTAACAGTGACATAAATTAGAAAACCAAAAAAATATTATAACACAAATCATTAATGCTACATTATCCATGTTACAATACTACATATTGCAGGCTTCATCAAAGTGCTGGTATATATGACGCTTTATTGTATAAATGGAGTCAGCAAACACATAATGATTTAACACCAGAAATTTGTGCAAATTTGGCAAATATTCTTCGGACATCAATGCCTTTTTTATTGATGTATTTCGACTAGATTCTCCGGTCTATGGTGCAACTATCGCTATGGTCCTGCCGCTGACAGCTCTGTTGAGACCTAGGTTTCCCAAGGGGGAAGGTTACGACGGGGCTGTCGGCGGTATATTATCAGGCCGCTAAACTCATTGATAAGAATTTTTTAAATGCTCTCCTCCCGCACTTTACACTCTAGATTACGCAATATTAACGTAATTGAGCAAGCGAAATTCTGACGAAATATGAATGAAACACGTTCTTACTTGATGATTCAAGGTCTTTGGCGGCCTTGGCGGCCCTTTCAAGGGCGCTGGAATCGAATCTATAGGCTTCCATCGCCTTCTTCTCGGCCTTTGAGAGGTTAGGTTCCTTGGGCTCCTGGGGAGGACTTCCTCCTCCCGACATGTCCATGCCCTCCCCGACTGTCGGCGGGGTAGCTGGCTTGTATCCGAACAGCCACGACATTATAAAACACTAATTTTCACTGTAAAACGATCAAATCAACAACATTTAACTTTTAGGTTATGTTAACCTAGAAACTGATAACCGATCGGCACGGGAAAAAAAGACAGCTGACAGTGTTGCCAGAGAAATAATTAGAAATTAGAATTGATAAAGAAAACTTAAAATGTTTACTTCAAGATCTTCGCTGCAGTTACTGCTCGAGTGAATCATAAAAAATATAGTTTCATTATTTGAAACATAATCACACGTAAAACGTACCCACGCGTTAAAAATCTTTTCAGAGAAATGGAAAAAAGAGGAAATTAAATATTTTGACGACCTTTGTGGCCGAGGATGTAAATACATTTTTTTTAAATTAAGAACTATTCATTTATTAAATTAATAATTATTTTTTTAGACCTCTGTATTTAATATATAAATATCTACATATTTCAGGCGCAAAGCTTCTCTCATCAGGAGAAACAATTTATTTATTTTTAATTTGTTATTTATCCCGGAGAGGGAGCTCTGCTTTCGAAACATGTAGATAGTTACATATTAAATACAGTGGTTTTAAACAACTAGTCATATTTTTTTAAAGAAATAAAGTAACTCTCGAATATGTTATATTATTTTTATAACTGATCTATGGACACAATAATAGTTTTCCTCCGAATTTTGCAGCACATGGTCAAAATCCGAAAAAGAGAACGGTTTTCCACCGACTTTCCAAAATTATTGTTTTCTTTCTTATTTTTTTGGGTACCTATTTAACATTTCAGACTAACGTAACCGTCAAATAAATTCTTTCCATCATGGGCTATGAAGCTCCGAAATGTTAAATACCCAGTAAAATAATAAATAAGGCAATATGGTTTTTTTTAGAAACAACGTAATTATGAAATAAGTTTTTCCATCATGAGCTATGCAGCTCTGAAATGTTAAATATCCAGAAAACAAATAAACGAAACGATATTTTTTTACCTGAATTATTTTTATATTTTTAAAGCACCCAGAAAAACAATATACTCTCCAATATTTTTTCAAGAAATAACGTAACTCTCAATTAAGTTCTTTCCAACATGAGCTATGAAGCTCGAAATGTTTGATATCCAGAAAAATAATAAACATGTCACTAATTTTTTTAAGAAATAACGAAACTCCCAAATCAGTTATTTCCATCATGAGCTCTGAAGCTCTGTAATGTAAAATACCCAGAAAAAATAATAAATTCTACAATAATTTTTTTAAGATCTAACGTAACTCTCAAATAAATTCTTTCCATCATGAGCTATGAAGCTCTGAAATGTTAAATATCCAGAAAACTAATAAACAAGACAATATATTTTTAGAACTAACGTAATTCCCAAATCAGTTATTTCCATCATGAGCTATGAAGTTCTTTAAGGTAAAATTCTCAGAAAAATAATAAATTCTACAATAATTTTTTCAAGATATAACCGTAATTCTCGATTAAGTTTTTTCCATCATGAGCTATGGGCTCTGAAATATTAAATATCCAGAAAAATAATAAACAAGACAATTTTTTTTAAGATCTAACGTAACTCAAATAAGTTCTTTCCATCATGAGCTATGAAGCTCTGAAATGTTAAATATCCAGGAAAATAATAAACAAGACAACATTTTTTTAAGAACTAACTTAACTCCCAAATCAGTTACTTCTATCATGAGCTATGAAACTCTTTAATGTAAAATACCCAGAAAAAATCATAAATTCTACAATAATTTTTTTAAGATCTAACGTAACTCTCAAATAAATTCTTTCCATCATGAGCTATGAAGCTCTGAAATGTTAAATATCCAGAAAACTAATAAACAAGACAATATATTTTTAGAACTAACGTAATTCCCAAATCAGTTATTTCCATCATGAGCTATGACGCTCTTTAATGTAAAATACCCAGAAAAAAAAAAAATATTCTACAATAATTTTTTCAAGAAATAACGAAACTTTTTTTTATTTGTTAAGTTTCTATTACAAGGTTTTACATGTATGTGACTTAAGTAATAATTTTTAAGCACAAAACATAATTATAAGGACAGCATGTAAGTATAATGTATTCACAGTCCTCCTCACTAGGGAAAACTGTTCTGAGGCGATCTGCACTTTTTTTTACTAAATGTCCATTTATCTTAATTTGACTTATACAGTTTGCAAGTTCATATTCACTCAGATTTCTCAGACATGTATTGATTCTCAAATAAAATCTTTCCATTGTGTGCTATGACGCTCTGAGATGTTAAATACCCAGAAAAACAATGCACGGAGTTTGTAATCACGGTAGGCACTAGGAAAAACAGCCGGTTAATCAAATTCCAAAAAATTACCCCAGACAAAAACCCCTTGTGCAAGTTTACGCCAAGAATGGCTAATCTGCTGGCTGTAGCGTTGGTTGCGATTACCTAAGTCACATCGCATATTAAAAAACTGCTTTACTTATGCATTTTAAATCCAATTACAGGATATATAAAATTTCCATATTTTATCCACTGAATAAACGTAGAAAATATTTTGAAAGAAAACCAACATGGAATTATCATTATTTTGTTAGTAAAGTTGTTCTAATTAACAGATGTACCAACAGATGGCGCCGATTGCTACATTTGCTGAGATTGCCGAAAAGCACTGCTTTTTAGACACTAACACAAACGAGGAAGCGCATGAATGTATAAAATAGAGTAAACATTTGGATATGATGTCTAATTTTGCATACTTAGTTCCTGCCTTTTTTTATGTGAATACCACACAAGAGTCCCAACTGCTCCCAACCATCTGGAGCCAATGAGACTACGGCATCCCCAATTGGGGAATGTTGTGATGCTGAAAGTATTGGGGAGGGGAAGGCGAAAGGGAAGAGGAAGACAGGGAAATTCCTGGCTATTCAGATCTGGTCACCAAACACGGCTAAAAGCCATTTCAAGCAATGTTTCAACTCTGAATGGTGGTCTTTCACCAGGGCGATACCGAGAGTATCTTCCACTCTATTCTTTGACACATTATAGTGGTGTGGATGTAAAGGTGCACGCGGCGCTGCTTTTCGTGGTTTGTATTGCACATATTTTTAAAACACAAAATTGATATCTTTCAATAATTTGATACATTTTATTCATACTTTCATGCGAGTAATGTGCTTATGTGCCTATATTAACGGTACGCCCTGACTATGGCATCACCAATTGGAGTATTTTGTGAGACTGAGGATAGTTGGTAGGGGAAGGAGATCAGTAAGAGGAAGGCGGGGGGAAAGTACCTCCACAAAGGAGGCCCTAAAGGAAATAATTTCCCTCAAGGCCTATATCATCTTTAAGGATGCTGTGTGGAGGGCCTTTGAGAAGATAGAAAGGAGTGAACCTGGGACTTGAAGAGACCAATATTACAGGAGGGAGGAAACACAGGGGCCGGCAGATCATTCCACAACTGAGCTGTTGAACACAAGAACGAGTCGTAGAAGCAACCTGTTCTCATGTGACAAATGTCAACCGTGTGCAAATGTTGGGCGTGTTTCCCGACTGCGTATCAGTGCCAATGAAGGAATCAATGGCGCTAGTTCCTCAGAGTATCTTCCATTAAAATACATGTAGAACAAGGAGAGCATTCCCACCTGGCGTCTGTGCTCCAAAGATTGCAATCCGCTTGTTAAAATAGATAACTGGCTATTCAGATCTGGTCACCAAACACGGCTAAAGCAGCGTTTCGATTCTGAATGGTGGTCTTTCGCCGGGGCAATATTGAGAGTATCTTCCACTCCCGTATAAAAACTCCTGAAAGAACTAGAAAAATATTACAGATATGCAGTTTGGCAAATAAAAAACAGAATATTTGGTGTTTCACAATAAATACCATAATTTTATTATTGTACGAGATTTCTTTGAAGATTCCAATAAATACCATATACTAAAATATATATATATATATATATATATATATACTTTCTGTACATGAGAAGCTAAATAAATAGTAACATAAAAAGTTCTTCAAAATAATGGACTCAATTTCGCACATTCTCCTCTGATGAACTCGGTCTGCCCGGGCTTTTTCCTTTACAGAGATATCCATTAGATTCAAATCGGTGATACCAGCGATAAATAGTCTTTCCAGTCGGAAGTTCAATGTTTAAATGTAGACGAAAGGTACGCTGCACTACTAGCATTACAGAAGTCACAAACATAGAAAACCTTGTGCCGCATAGTAGCCATTTCACTCACAACTTGCGCGAAATGGCTGCTTGACGAGGGGAGCATTCTAGCAGTTGTTTGCGCAACTATGAGCGATCCAGTGGTGGAATTCGAAACTTACGGACCTCCTCTTTCAATTGCTACGTAGATCGTTCACACATAACTTGTAATTCGGGAAATATAGCGGTACGAAATTGAGTCTACCATTTTGAATAATACGCATAAAATACATGTTAATTTTACATTTCAAATTGATGCAACAGTTTTTCCGTATTTAAAAATATTTTGCTGTTCTATTCGTCTGACAAATAAATGTCGAAATAAATAGAGGGTGCTGCAATCGTTTAAATTGCTTTAAATGGCAACTCCAAAATGGTTCAGAGGAAAAATAATGTAACCTTAAAAAGCACTACGGTCCAAGTGCATTTTTTTCATTATGTAAGAGTTAGTGGGACTATGGCATCCCCAATTTGGGTATTTTGGGAGGTGGAAGGGAAGAGTGTTGGAATCAAATACTAGAGTCGCGTCATGTGAAGAGACAGTATAACAGAAGAGTATGTATGAGGCGATAATGTGAATGAAGCAAGGGGTGTGTGCCGAGACAGAGTTGTGTGGCGGTTTATCTTCTAATTGATAAAAATACGCCTTCCATCTCTTCCGTAAGGCACTAAATCGAAATTATTTTAGGTTTTTTTTTTAATGAAAAATGCCCCAAATAAGCATGTACATCGGTGGCATTTTGGAAAAACTTGATAACTGCAGTATTGATTGCTTCCTTTTTTTTCAGTGTAAAAATACGGTTATTCTTGTCTTTATTGTCGATTGATAAAATCCTGATATTTGTATTTAATTCGAAAACAATCTAAACACAACTGACGTCAGAATTAACTGACTCGCCATATAGCTATATTTGACTACCATTTTGACGGCTGAAGGCAAACCGTGTGACATCCAAAAATTTGACACCAGGCGGGTTCACACATTTCTCGAATACATGATGTCATCATTCGTGTATTGACCGGCAGCGAGTGATATTCAATGATTTTAAGAAATAATATGACAAAACAGTCGGTTTTTGTAAAAAAGCCGAACCTTTTTCATATTTACTGTTTTACTTATTGAGGGTTTGAGTTATTTTGGAATCTGTTACCACAGCTATAGGAAAAAGGAGATTTAACATAAATTCCGCACGATTGTAAAAAGGATGAGTTGAACATTAGCAGATTTGCCTTTCGAAGAGTGAATACTAATACTTTGCAGTGAAAGGCTAGTTGCCTGCAGACTGTCGGGATGCATTTATTCACAAATCAAATGACAGTGACACGCCCAAAGCTCGCCCCCTAATTTTGGTTTCTTCCCCTTGCGTGTTAGGCATCACTATTGTATTCTCCGCTCTGGGCTAAACACCATGATCGTGTGATGATGTTAACAACCATAATGGTTAGTTTGGACAAAACGTGTCAAAAGATCTCAACATATTATTAACGTACCATTTTCCACTTATCATGTTATTCCAGATATAAATAACACAGATACAAATCAATATCTAATTCTGTTATTGTGTTACACACATACCTATAGTCTGTCAAAATAAAGGAGACAAAGATGGAGAGCCCCGCAATCGTTTAATGGTTTTAAATGACAACACCAAGATGGTTGAAACGAAAAAAATTAACAATTAAAATATCATTTTGCACGACCCACTGGCGAAATGATCGGGTAAAAAGGATTTGATCTTTGATGGATCGATCAATGCACAGTGTATCACGTTAGATCACCAATGTATAAATGCACGCACGTACGGGTACCACCGCCCCCGGCACCTTACATTGGTTAACCAACACCTCCGAAATAGGTTCAAACAACCTCTGTAACAAGCGATTCGGTACGGGAGGTGACTTAGCAGGGGTACCCGGGTTCATGGGGTGCGGGTAAGCCGGTACGGTGAGACTCTTTGACATCTCCAGCCAGACTCTCTCGACCCATCACCTCGCACCGCATTGAGAGGGATGGATTAATACTTTCGTCACTCCTAGACACACTGACCCCCAGATTCCTACCCACCCCTCATACCTTTTTCCTTCCAAGAAATTCCTAAAAAATTCGCAAAGATGACATGCCTCCCGTGTGGAGTTAATGTAAAATAAAAAAAATTATAATTCAATTTTATAAAATTTTTAGAATTTGTCGACAGACCATTTGGTTAAAAATGACCCAAATAGTGCATTAATATATATCCCAAAACCTAGTTATTATTGTGGTAAATTCTTACCTAAATTAATGTATTACTTAGTTTTATTTTTATATATTAAGCTGCCCTCTAAATACACTTAATAACTATCCATGAAAACCACAACATAAAGGATAAACCGTGTTCGGAGACTGATGAATCTGCATCGCACAGAGAGCCAAAAAAAAAAGATTCGAACGTAAAAACTTTTTTCTTATTTTTTCGGCAACTTTAGGGTTAAGCAACTATTGAAGTCAATAAATGGCGACTGAATATTTTAAATTTTACTGAAAAAAAATTCCAAATTCGGACTCGATTTACTCGAGAACGAAAGCTCAAATCAAAGAGATTCACCAGTTTTCCGCATGTGCTGCAAGTATAGCTTATTAAATATTCAATTCTTTTCTAATTCTACTATATAATATAATAATATATTCATTATAATTATAAATTAATCACTTATTTGAGAAACACCGATTGTCCGCTTACTTGAAAGTCTTCACGCCGGTGGCCATAAGGTTGGGATTGCCAGCCCATTATTGTAAGACAAGAGTCCGAGGCAGATGCTCGAAATCAATGGGACTATGAAATTCTCAATTAGGGATGGGAAAGGGGAAGGTTAGAAAGTACCTGATTATTCAGATCTGGTCATGTTTCGATTCTGAATGGTGATCTTTCACCAGGGCGATACTGAAAGTATCTACCACTCTGTTAAATGCCAAACAATAAAGAGATTATCTCAGAGCTAGGCAGACCCGGATCTGCCATACATTAATACTGTGCAAAAAACATGGGCACAATCTCTGAAAGGGCGCCTACATTATTCCCCAAAAACATTTTAAAAATACCAAATTATGTCTTCTATTGCGCTGGCCACATTTCAATTCGCCTCTGGGATAGGCTCTAGGGCGCTGAAGTGTGCACTGAATGATTTAAAGAAAAGGTTTTTATCCCGGAATTTTTTCATGAATCATATTCATGTGCTTTATGCCAAAATTGCTATTTTGCGCAGCCAACAACCAATCAGGAGGCTGGACTTTAGTTGCCGGTAGTCAAAGTACACAGTTAGAGATGGTCGATTATTCCAGTCCCTATTAATTTGTCCCGGTGACTTTGTGGCCACTGGATTTAGGAACTGGTTCATTAACTTATGGAACGACTTTAACTGGCCTCACGTTGTATTGATGGCGGAAAATCAATCAGTACTTACTGCACAGGGCGTGAGATATAGTTAAACTTACCCTGGAGCTAGGTTAGGTTTGGACAAGAGGTGTTTTTCAAATAAACAATTCAAATATTGTAATACTTTTTTTAACATTTTCATAATAATTATTAGTGCATAATACATATTTTTTTAAATGAGGTAAAACCAATACGGGGTAAAAGATTACCTTAAATAGGTACATTACAATATTGTTGGTAACTTAATACACTAAATCAAACATAGCAGAATCCATACAAAATAGAAACAAAGGGAGAGGTCGATGACCTATTTCTATAGCGAGACATCTCAAAAAACACAGATTCCTGACAAAAAGGTTAATTTTCAATATGGTTTCACTTTCAAACTAAACAATATTTGAATTGTTTCTATTTTAAAACGGGAGCAGAACGCAATAATTAATAGCGACATAGGCAAAGTCGATGCGAACGCGATTGTGACCCAATTTGAATCGGAGAGATGCGAAGCGGTAACTCTGTCCTACGTGCACACACACCGCCGGCTACCTTTAACAACCCATAAGTAAGTAAGTCAACCCATTTTATTCAAGGAGTATGCTCGAATGCTGCCTGTAACATTTTACTACATTGTATACGCTATAAAACCTATTCGCCAATTCAGAAACTGATCTTTTCCTTAGTTCTTCCCAGAGTTTATTATGACATACACAATCACACACTTTGCCTATGCAAGATGTCAAAATTGACAGTTTTGACGTCTCTCCGTGTAGAAATAGGCCATCGATGCGGCATATTGCCGACTGTCGCAGAGCTACAACCAAACTGCACGTACTATCCCAGCGGATATGGGAGAGAGTCATGCGTTTGGTGTGTGGATACAAAAAAGCACCGCTATTCGTAGACACGAGCGGCAGGACAGTAGTTTTTTCGTTATTGTTAAAATGATCATTTTTAAGTATGTAAACATTACGGTTACATAATATCTTTATAAAGAAGTGATAAGAATAAATACACGGTAAATGAGATTGCATTATTTGAGTACAAGAGCCAATATAACAGCCAAATTACAATTTTCACAGGAAATACAAAAAAAAATATATTTCCGTATTAAAGGGAGAATGGGAATTGAGTCAACCTCTCAATATTTAATGACGTAGTTGACATACCATTAATAATGTTATTATTAAGTTCTGCAAGTATTTTTAATTTTTATTATTGTGACAGCTGTTTCGGCGTTTAAGGCCATTTTCGAACTGCGGTTAATCCACACGGGACGACTTATTTATACGATTTTGTAGTAATAATGATTTACCATATTTTTAAAAACCCGTCCAAATTAGAATGGGGTGGGAGTAAATAAACTCGCATAAATAAGTTGTCACAGTGTGGATTAACCGCAGTTCTAAAATGGCCTTAAACGCCTACTTGCAGAACTTAATGATAACATTATTAAATTTGATTTACATTAAATTTAAAAAAAAAAATTAAATTGAATTAAACACAAAAACAATCAATGACATATCATTAGATAGGTTTTTTTTTAGTAAGACATAAGCAGGGGCGTGCACATAGTCTGTAATCAATAGCCAATTAATTGATTGTCAAAAAATTACCCAAGACCACGCCCTTCCTGCAAGGTATTGCTAAGAATGGCTGAGCCTTTGGCTGCAGCCGAAGTTGTTTAGGATTACCTAAGCTATATTGCTTTATTTATGCATATTACACGTCAATTACTGGATATATAATATTCCTATATTTTTTCGGCAAAATAAACACAGATGAAAGGAAGCCAGCGTGATTCTATCTTTATTTTATTAGTAAAGTTGTTCTAATGAATAGATTTACCAACAGATGGCACCGATTGATACATTCTCTGGGATTGCCAAAAAGCACTGCTTTTCAGACACTAACACAAACAAGCATACCTCGACGCGTGTACGTTTGAATGTATAGAATAGAGTCAACATTTGAATATGATGTGTGAAGGCTGGTCCGTGGTCGAGGGGTGAGGCTCTCGAACACGAATCCGTGGGTCGCGGGTTCAAATCCCAGCATGCGCAAGAACATTTTACTCAAATAATTTGTGTTGTCTCACAATTAATTGATTTAAAATACAGAATATTTACGGCGTGCATCAGAGTGGAAGACATTCTCAGCATCGCCCCGGTGAAAGACCACCATTCAGAATTGAAACATTGCTTAAAGTAGCATTATGACCAGATCTGAATAGCCAGGTACTTCCACACCTTCCTCCTCTCATCTCCTCTCCCCATCCCTACAACCTACAGCCTTACAACGCATCCCAATTGAAGATGCCATAATCCCAATGGCTCCCGACGGTTGGGACCATTTTGTGCATATTCGCATTAAAAATACCTATCCAATCTTCCCATTCTCCCTTAAAACGTCAACAGAATAGCAAAAAAATAAATTATTATGAAATTTTCGAAATTTTGTACAACGGTAAAAATATTGTATACATTAAAAAATATTTTTAAAAAATCATTATTACAACAATAAAATTTTGATCGTTCATAAAATAGAGTAACTCAAATACACAATAATCTGGAATTTTCATAAGCTTTAAATATCATCATCATTTTCTGCTCGCCGCCAATGAGCGCTCCCTCGAGGAGAGAATTTTAATATAACATAGAATATAAAATTACATGCAAATATTTTTTTTTCTATAACAATAATTAGGCAGAACTTTGTGTTCAGATCTTTGATACAAGTACTAAATTTGAAATTAATTTAATAATAAGTGTAATATCAACACATTGCTACAACAACGAAATGTGGCAAAGCTGTGTTTGTACATTTAAAAATACTAATTTGTTCAATTTTAAATTCCAATAAATGTGAAATAAGATCATTCCCAGGCAACAATATATTATGCAATCGTTTTGATTTATTTTTTTACTTACATAGATTCTAAATGCTTATAAAAATTTTAAAACAGTTTTTTTTTTTTTTTTAATTTTTGATTTGAAGCCTCACAATTGGTCGAAATAAAGACAGGCTTTCAATTGGCTGAAAAAAAAAGCAACAAATAAAAAGTGTATTTTTGTGTGTACCACTTTAACATATAATGCGCCAATTCATTTTGATAGAATATGCCTTCATCAGGGCAGATTTTAATATTTGTATCGGTTTATCTGCAGATATCAACTGTTTGCATCAGTTTAACCGCAGAGATAAATGATTTACATCAGTTTAACCGCAGAGATAAATGATTTACATCGGTTTAACTGCAGATATAAACTGTTTGCATCAGTTTAACCGCAGAGATAAATGATTTACATCAGTTTAACTGCAGATATAAACTGTTTTTATATCAGTTTTTCAGTGAATATAAACTGTTTTTATATCAGTTTTTCGGTGAATATAAACAGTTTAAAACAATGATAAATAATTAAGAAATTCAGTTAATCTACAGATGTATCTGCAAATATACACCGTTTATCTGCAGACGCAAAGCGTTTTCATTGATATAAACAGCTTGTATTAATTAATCTAAACAATTTAGCAATTTAATTCTATGATAAATTCATAGTTAAGAAATTCAGTTAATCTGAAGATAAAAAATGTTTACATCAGTTTAACTGCGCATACAAACCGATTACATCAGTTTATTTGCAGTAACAAACTGTTTACATCAGTTTATCTGTATATATGGACTGTTTACATCAGTAAATCTGCAGATACAAACCGATTACATCAGTTTATTTGCAGATACAAACTGTTTACATCAGTTTATCTGTATATATGGACTGTTTACATTAGAATATATCTTCAAATAATTTACACCTGCCATAACAAAGATACAAATTGTATACCAAAATGATGTCATTAAACATTCCATCACAAAGCAAATAAATTCAAAAATACGATAATAAACTGTTCCCATTGGTTGAAGCAGGCTTGTGATTGGTCGGTCGGTTCAGCCTATCCCAGCCAATCATCATCATCGGCAGCGGGTTCGGGTGCCTCCGGAGGATCGTTTTCATCGTCGGAGTGACCCGAGAAGCCTCCTCCGAGTGCGTAAGCTCCCAGCCCCACCCCTGCCAGGCCCACCCCGCCCATGCCGTATTTCAGAGCGGTCATTCCCGCAGAAGATTCTTTGGGCCTCTGAAAAAATTAAGAATTCCGTGATAAATAACAGACAAGTGAAGAAAAAAGACAAACAAATCTAATCCAACCTGTTCTTTTGTCATTTTCTTCTTTATCATCTTTAAACCCATGACATTTCGATGTGACTGTTTTCATTGATATCTTTTCACGGTATAGTCATATCACGAGCATTCAAAGTAATCTATTTTATTAGATCCGATGATTTATAGACAAAGATTATTATTTTTTATCAAAAAAAATGAAGGTTTTCTCTAAAGAGCGATTGTGCTGTGAATTTCCGTTAAAAATATGAAAAAAATAAGACTAACCTGCACTAAAATAGCTAACATTTCATACAAAAAAACCAAAATGACACAATCCCCCTGACTGCGAAATTAAATAACCTAGGCCTATGTTAAGAAAGTTTCGACAAACGCCTTATTGTCTCAAGTCAAGGTCGAACCATGTCGAGGTTTGTGCTCAACGCTAAGAAGGAATGTTTGAAGACACGTGACCTCAGAAGTTTGACGAGTGCCACCGAGATGGCCACCATCGGTCATTATATTCCTATGTTAAGAAAGTTTCGACAAACGCCTTATTGTCTCAAGTCAAGGTCGAACCATGTCGAAGTTTGCGCTCAACGCTAAGAAGGAATGTTTGAAGACACGTGGCCTCAGAAGTTTGACGAGTGCCACTGAGATGGCCCCCATCGGTCACTATATTCCTATGTTAAGAAAGTTTCGACAAACGCCATATTGTCTCAAGTCGCTAGTTATTTAATTTCTAATTGAACCCCCAGTTAAAAAGACCATAAACCGCAACTGAGCACTATACTACCTTACAAAATATAAAACAATGAAGAGCTTTGAATAAAATAAACAACGCCTTAATATAAATAAACAAAAGTTATGCATTCAAGTAATCAACGCACAGGAAACTCAGTAAAAACTGCGCAGACGCCTGAGTCACAGGGAGATCGGTGGGAAGTTTTAAATATTTAGAAGAAACGGGAACCATATCACCGGCCATGGATAATTACGATTTCATAACATAAACAGCCCGGAAGCCATTGTTCTGTTTCGTTGAATCTTCCAATCTACCAGTGTAAACAAATATCTTAGTTTGTGATCTTAGCAATGTCCAAGTGACTCCTCTCGTTAATAGCTCAAACTATTACAGATTTAATATATTTTTTAAATTAATACGTAATTACCTGTTGCCCCATCATGCCGGGCATCCCGCCGCCTCCGTAGTTATTTGATCCGAAACCCTGCAAACAAAATATTATTGTAAAGGGGTTAATTTAATAAATGCACGCTTTGCACGAAGAACAGAAATAGTCTTTATTTTGGGCCTAATCAGTTTACAAGTTAGTTAGCAATAATACGACAGTATGACAATTTAAAACACTTGACATTTCGGTCATATAACTCACTTGATTCACGTCACTCTGAATTAACCGCATATCCATCAACCCCCAACGCGTTCTTGTGTCAGTCCTTGGCAAAGGATTACCATAGCTCTGAATTCACCACCCATCAATCAACCACCAAATGGTTCTTGGGTCAGTCCTGGCAGAGGTTTACCGTCGCTCTGAATTCACTGCCCATCAATCAACCACAAAGGGTTCTTCGGTCAGTCCTGGCAGAGGTTTACTGTCGCTCTAAATTCACGGCCCATCAATCAATCAAAGAGGGTTCTTGGTCAGTCCTGGCAGAGGTGGGTGGAAATGGATACCGTTGCTCTGGATTCACTGGCCATCAATCAATCACAGAGGGTTCTTGGGTCAGTCCTGGCAGAGGTGGGTGGAAAAGGGTACCGTCGTTCTGGATTCATTGCCCATTAATCAATCACAGAGGATTCTTGGGTCAATTCTGGCAGAGGTGGGTGGAAATGGGTACCGTCGCTCTGGATTCACTGCCCATCAATCAATCACAGAGAGTTCTTGGGTCAGTCCTGGCAGAGGTGGGTGGAAATGGGTACCGTCGCTCTGGATTCACTGCCCATCAATCAATCACAGAGGGTTCTTGGGTCAGTCCTGGCAGAGGAGGTTGGAAAGGTGCGTTAGGCGCCGGGAAACAACTCGCTCTCTGGGGCTAAAACATGACCTTTTATAGGTCATCACAGCTGTCGCATGCCTTTCACGGGGTCACATCTCTAAGCCTGAGTGGCGGGGGTGAAAAGCTAACCAATCGCATCCTCCGTCCTAATTAGTGAGAGATGAAGCGATGAAGTATTCGAGATCGATGAACAACGATCAATATGTACGGAAATATGCCTATTACTAAAATGGTTTGTTACATTATCACGTGTCGTATTTAGAGGTTACTTTTGGAATTATTTCTACCTGGCTATTGTTTATTCACATACCTTAAACTTATACACCGCTATGCGCATACATGTACGTGCGAATAAAACGTGCTTCTAGCGCTACGCGCATTCATTTATTCATTCAACTTTAGCGGCTGTACACTATGAAAATACGTGACGAATTTAGCAGATAAGGGAACCAAAATTAGTAAAAAATCTGGCGTTCACTAGCTCAAATATTCTTATTTATTTAGATAAAACAGTTGGTGGTGTAACAATATGATGGTGTGTGTGAGGTGACCTTTTATAATATAATAGCCGTATCCTGCCACTTATTGTTTATTTATGTGTTTCAACACGCTTCCAGAGAATCAATTAACCTTTTAACCTCTGGTTTGCCACGTTCCCGCCAAATACAAACCCCCTAGTGTGCCAGCCAAAAAATGGAATGTTGCACAGCGTGTGCTGGCCGACAGTAATTTCGTAATTACTCACTGTTGTTTTGATAAATGATGTTTTTACTGTCTTACTAGATAATGTGTTCATGTATTTATCAAAATTGTACGTATATAGCATAAGCAATTTCCACAGAATAGCTACTTACATTCAGGGAAATAGTCTTTTCCCTCATTTTATACAAAAAAGTTAAATAAAGAATACATTTTTATAGTTTTATTCACAGAGCACATAATACAGAGATGCCCTAACACACAAATGGAAGAAACTAAAATAAGAGTGCGAGGGACAAGCTTAGACGGATCACTGCCTTTTGATTTGCGAATAAATGCATCCCGACAGTCTCCAGGCAACTCGTATTGCATTGCAAAGAATTAGTATTCACTCTTCGAAAAGCAAATCTGTTAATAATCAACTCGTTCGATTCGAAACTAACCCAAACAGTCAATAAGTAAAACAGTAAATAAGAATAAGGTTCAGCTTGTTTACAAAACCCGAGTATTTAGTTTGACCCTTTTTACAAATGCTTTAAATTTGCTTACTGCAGTCAAAATCACGTGAGAGAAACGTGGACAGCTATGTGGACGGCTGCGATTTTGTATCACTATAACTGTTAATTATTGCATAATTAAATAAGTAAAATATAACTCAAAAATTTGGTCCCACCTTGTTAAATGTCTACATTATATTGCCAAGCTATTACTGGAACCGCAGTGACAACCCATTTCAGGTATCAACCTTCTCCACTAGTTAAATGGCGGTACAGGGGGAATCGGGGCAAGAGAGATGCGGTTAAATTATGAAGGACCTGCGATTATTGCATCAGGAAAGGAACAACTCAAAGGAACTCGTCAATTCACTCACTGCACATGTAGTCATCACTTATGGTTCACTGGATATTCTGCATTGTGACAAGATTAAAGTTCATTGTACTGTGGCGGTAAGTCAAAAATGGGGTGAACATGCTGGACAACACAATTGTGACTAGTTTTTAATTTATTTTTTTATATTTAAGTAGTTGTAATTGCAGTTGTTGTAATTAGTTTTAGTATATGCATAAGATACCATTCTTCATATGTTTAATTGCAAAAAGATATTTGTCCAAGTTATTGCATTATATTTAATACCGTGTTTTTTTTTTCTAATAATACATAATATCTATAGCAATTTTTGTACCTACTTGCAAAATAAGCACAGCACTAAAACGGCTAAGGGCTCTGAGTTGTGTGGATATGGACAAATACAAACTATGGAACAAATTGCAGAAGCATGTCCTCTTCACCAGTTTCCGGGAGCACCTCCATGCTGAACCAACTGCCTCTCTGACTGACTTAACTAGTGGAGAAGGTTGATACTTGAAATGGGTTGTCTCTGCGGTTCCAGTTATAGCTCGCCAATATAATGTAGACATTTAACAAAGTGGAACTAAATTTTTTCATTACTATGGGAACACCAAGCTACTCACTTTGTCTTTGAAAAATACATTCTTCACATAAAAAATTTTCACATTTGAGATTGACAGTTCGTTTTAAAGAAACAAGGCAAAACATAATTATAAATTTTTTAATGTTTTTTAATTTATTTATTTAGCTGAAGTACCCAGGATTGCCCGGGGTTATGAATGGTAGGAGGAAAGATTTGAGGTTGTGATGTATTACCCCTACCCCTACCCCTACCCCCTACCCCTACTTCTACCCCCACCCCTACCCTAGCCCCTACCCCTACCCCTACCCCTACCCCTACCCCTACCCCTACCCCTACCACAAACCCTACCCAGTACTTACTGTCAAAATGTTACATTATTCTAGAAGAACACATTTATTTTGTAAATAATCATGGTTTTCCAGATATGTCACTCTTCTTGCAAACTGACGATAAGGTTGGATTATGATTATACGCATAATGCATATTCAAGCACTTTTGGTTGTCAGTGCGTACGTCAGCCATGTTACATTCACTTTAAAATATGAGCTGTTCACATTATAAATGTGATATTTTCGGTTTTTCTGAGGAAACAGGCTATTATTTCTAAAACCGCTTCATTTGGGAATTTTTGAAAAACTGAAATCAGTAGATTCAGCCTGTTTAACCTTCTTTTTTTGAGGATCCTTATCTTTTCCTTATGAATTTTGCTAGCAAATTCGACCCCCAAAAAACAAAAAAAAATTGTACCTGTTTTAACCGTTGAATTTAGGTATATACTATGGAAATTTATTAAAACAATTTAAAAAAAAAAATAAAATTTGACCTGACCGGTTTCACCCTATCACGGTCATCTACAGACTGGTACAATTTTTTTCTTAAACTACGGTACATATACAATTTTTGGAGTATCAGGGGTGGTAAACTATGATTTTGATTTAAAAACCACTCGAACAACATTGTATTTAACAAAAAAAAACGCCTCGAGCGACAGACATTCCTGGACGTTCAGTTTCGGATTCGACCGAGATTTTTCTAAAAATCCCACATCAGAATATTAATACGAGAATATATAAACTGCTTTCTACGGTTTAAAAAAGTCAATGAATTCACCTATCTTATTTCAAAATGCGTGATTTCTTATTACCAGTAATTGCCCTATGTTCAGCTTGTATGGAGCAATATTAATTATCTTATTTCTGTATATTTTCTATGGTCTACTAGAATTCAACTGCAAGCACATTGATATATGATATGTAACAGAAATAGTATAAAATAACACTTTCGGCATTTTTTCACGAGAGCGGACAATCGTTGCGAAACACGTTTTAAAAAATGGCATCTAAAATCTGATAAAAACATTTTTCAAATATTCCAAGATACTCATATTGGCGGCATCTTTTGGTATTCAATAGAAGCTTAGTCAAGCTAGCGAATAAATATTTTAGATTATCATGGGAAGTTCGCCTACGCTCAACGTCAATAATGCTGCTACCCAAATTCGGGTAGCTGTCGCTCGAGTGGTTATGGAAACATTTTACCAGTCTGAAGAACGCCGCGATAGGCTGAAACCAGATCAAAAAATAAAAAGCGGAAAAAAAGTTTAAAAATTGTTTTAATAAATCATTTTAAGAGGAACGGCTGCGCTGCCTGTTTCGTACATAACTTAATTTTGGATTTGAGGCCAAAATACCCATCCAAACTGAATGCTATATTTTTTTTAATAAAGGTTTAGTAAATATCTAGTACGTACGAGAAGAATTTTATTCATTTTTGTTTTATATTATGAAGTATATGCCATGAAAACAAAAACAAAATTTTTTAGATGCAATTAGAAAATTATTTGCGGGTTTACCGTATTTTTTTTAAATTATCATATTTGCTATGTAAATATGATTACGTAAATAAAAACATAAAAACAAAACATTAAAAAAAATAACGTATTTTAAATTACGTATATTATCGATATTTAAATTTAATTTAAAGTCCACCGTAATGATTATTTTAATATTTTTTATTTTATATTTCATTATATTTTTAAAGCAGACGGGGTAAAACCTTTTTTTTTATATCACCTCTAAGCCCCCAAATAATTGTTAAAGGTGAGTCTAAAATCGCGAAAAATCAATACCTTTAATGGCCTATATTTCATAATGTAAAACAAAAATAAATAAATTACTTCTAATCCGTACTAGATATTTACTATACTTTTTGATAAAAAAAAAGATCATTAGGTTTAGGCGAGTATTTTGGTCTCAAATCCAAAATTAATTTTGTACGAAACAGGCCGCGCAGCCGTTCCTCTTGATGGAATTCCACAACGAATTGCCAGTACCAAAAAATGCATATTTTGGCAATAAGAGTTATTTATTACCATTTTGATAGTGCATCTAATCCAATGACTAATGGTGATAATGCGAGGAACTAGGAACACACCAAAAAAACTATAAATTTTGTTCATCTTCTAAATTTATTGTACAGAGTATAAATGCTCGTGCTGATGTAAACATATTCTACAAAAATATAAAATTATATAAAATTACTCAAATACTTCCATTAGAACATTCGGCATGCAAAAATTCTATGAGCTGGGTCACTAAATATGGTAACTACTGTCACGGTGATGGGGAATGAAAAACACTAAGAAAAAGACATTCAAAAAGCTACGTATTATTCTATATATGATTAGGAATCCATGAAATAAGAGCGTTTAAATGTAGGTTTTGTGGAAATTCGACAGATGGTTTAGCAAATAACTATAAAAATGTCATGGTGATGGAATTCTGGTGGAAAATGGACAACACTAAGAAAAAGACACTTAAAAAGCTATATATTATTCTATATATGATTATAAATCCACGAAATACGCATGTTTACATACAATTTTTGTGGAAATTCAGCAAAAGCGAGTGGCAAATTAGCTTTAAAAATGTTGAGAGTGAACTTTGCTGTATCCACCGAATAGATAATACACTAGAAATGCCTTCCATGTAGATTTGAATGGAAACCGATGTCGCCACTGACTTAATACCTTTCGGTTCTAGCCCATTTAGCACGCACTCTGTCTCTCTTACACTGGCTGACACTGTACATCGCCATTGCATTTGATCGAAATCAAAATTTCATAATATAATAAATTTCACCGTCCAAAATGTCGAGACTTGTTAACTCAAGCCGGTCTAAATGATTTTAGTAGGGCTTAGTGTCTAAAATCATAGACTCCATCAAAACCTTGTTAAGGCTTTGACTTGATTGTCTCTCAAATTTATATTTTTGTCCTATTTTTGTCACTGCTTCATTCGTGTATTATGTACATGCTGTTGTTTTTCAGTAGCTCTTGTTTAATTCAGTTCGTGTTATGTATTTTGTGTAAGGCCCTTCGTCCACAAGGCGAAGTAAGTATCCGATAATCAGCGTATCAAGTATCTTCGCAAATACGGCAATGCATCTGCAAGGAGGTTCATACACAGGACCACGTCGCCGACTTTTTGTTGACTCAATTAGAGTCTCCGGCAACCACTTTGCCGAGGACAAGTCGCCGAGATTTTATGCATGTTTCAAAACTTGACATCATTAATATCTTTTGTGATTTTTTTTGTCTTTTTAAACTTAGCCCCGAAACCTCCGTACGCGTGTATTTAACAGGTGCATACTTCCAGTATTGACCTTTTCACCGCGTTCTTGTGTACATAAAATTTCAATGGTGGCACGGCACTCACTGACGTCAGAATTAATAGAACTGCCATAATAGCCAAATTTGTCTACCATTTTGATGGCTGGAGGCAAACCACACGACCTCGCAAATTTGAACAAGGTTCACGCATTTCACGAATATATGATGTCATCATTCGTGTATTGACTGGCGGCGAGTGATCATTCGAAGATTTTGAGAAACAAAACAATACTTATTGTTTCCGGCGCAATCAAACGTTGTAAAAATAGAAGTGGTAAAGAGAATAATCAAAATTATTGCATTAAATTCCACAGATAAGCGATTTTTTTACGGTCTTATTTATTCAACTACATAATACATGAACAATTTTAGTGACACAAATTGACCGGAGGTCACATTTTTCACATGATTTTGACGGTGGTAAGCAAATTTAAAACATTTGTAAAAAGGGTTAAACTAAATACTCCCAACAAAATATTCAGTTTTTGTAAATAAGCCAAACATTTTTCTTATTTACTGTTCTACTTATTGGCGGCTTGGGTCACTTTGGAATCTGTTAGAACGGCTACGGGAAAAAGGGAGATTTGCCATAACTTCCACACAATTGTAAAAAGGACGAATTGATCACTAGCAGATTTGCTCTTTTCGACGAGTAAATACTAATACTTTGCAGTGCAATGCAAGTTGCCTGCATACTGTCGGAATGTATTTATTCGTATATCAAATGACAGTGACACGCCTAAGCTCGCTCCTCGCCCCAGTAATTTTAGTTTCTTCCCCTTACGTGTTAAGGCGACTCTATTGTTTTCTTTGCTCTGTGGCAGCACTCCTTCTGAGAATTATTATTTTCATTAATTTATCTTGAAACACATAAATAAACAATGAGTGGCAGGATACGGCTATAATATTATAAACAGTCACCTCACAAACACCACCATATTATTACACCACCAAACTGCTTTATGTAAACAAATGAGAATATTTGAGCTAGTGAACGCCAGACGTCAGTAAGATAAAATGGTTAAATGTTAAGAATTTTTTTTTTTCACTTAGCAGCCGGCGCTGCAAACATCAACATTTTGAGCTTATATCGTGGGTATACTGGGAAAAAATGTTAAGTCGGAAATTTGACGTTTTGACTTAATGCAGGGGAATCGGTCCTATGAATAAAACCAGGGGAGTAAGCATTATAGGGTTTATACCCGACTTCGCCCGCGGACGGCCGGTACAGTGGAGTCGTGGAAACGCAACACTAATGATGATATTATTGAATTTGATAAAGAAGTTTGAAGTTGCAAGTACAAAACTTGAATATTTAATTTCTCAAAACAGCGATTTTAGAGCTAACTGTTTTTGCCAGTATATCCACCATATCTTCGGTAATGATAATTTTGAGTAGAGTATTTCATAAAACTGTTACGGCAGACTTGACGTATGATTTATTTTAATACACTGATTAAATAATAAGGTGTAGTCTTTGAAAGGGACTTTGAAATTAAGTCCGCCTCAAGCGTTATTATCATTGAGGTGTTCAAATAGAGTCTACGTTCTTTGCAAAATCAATGTAAAATATTGTTCCCGGGCGGGAAGTACGAAGGGGGTGAAGCGGCTGTCGATGTCGCCTGAATCATTCCGACCAACGGCTTCACGGCTGACCGCGGAGCCGTGGCCCGGAGCATTTGAGTTACCGGGGTGCCAACTTCAATTGCCCCTTGAGTTTTTTTTTAACATTAAAAAAGGCAATTTATATGAATATTGACCAGTGTAAAAAAGACAAAATATTACACCATCGCTTTTTCTATCTTTTCCAGAATGACATGTCCAGTCGTGTAGGCATTTTGCAGTTATCATTGGAGATCCATACCCGGCGAGCGCTTGTAGTCAACCGAAGCCTGTGTTATCTCTACGATTATCTATATTCCGTTAAATTTGTATATCTCTATGGTTATTATATTATTTTGTGTACTGGATTTAAAATTAATTAATTGATTTAAAAACGTATCATACCGAATTCTAATATTAAGTGTTTTTCACCGTTTAGATGAAAATTCTCGCAATATTCCCCAAAAATAAATTCCAGGGAATTTACCCGGGGATACCACCAAGTGTGCATGAATTGTTAGTTAAGGGTGATTGTTGGAGTCGGTTGGGGGGACAATCACTGAAACTGGTAAGGGTGGTGCACCTGAGACTGTTGGGGGTAGCCCATGGGGGGTGGTGCTCCCCCGTAGCTGAGCGCTGCGTTCTGGGGATAACCTAGAATTAAAAAAAAAACATCAATTAGAATCTAAAATTTCTACAGTAGGGAGAGACCAGAGGACAATCACTACACTGGGTCTCCAAATATCTTAAATAGAAAATTAATAAAACAGAATTAAAAGTTTTTAATACTACTTTTTTTAATTTGGTTTCAACACATTTTTTTTCATTTAGTTAATAATTTTTTTTTTAGTCCTCCTCACTAGGGGTTCCTGTGCTGAGACGAACTAGGTTTTATTTAGAAACTAATTGTTTTTAAGATCGTATGAAGTTCTTTTCAAGATGCTGGATAACTCCTCTTCTTCGATTTCTTTGAGCCAGGTATTGATTTGATTTTTGAAATCATTTGCCTTTTCGGTTCTTTTTTTTTTTTTATGGCCGGTGAAAGTGAATTATATAGCAAGTGGGGAAGAGATATTTATAATTCTTTTGTCCAAAAGCAGTTATAAGTTTAAGAATATTCGTAATGTCATTTTGGTTAGGTCTCGTGTGGTGAAAATGTGGTTTCTTCTGTTTTTTTTTTTGAACTTTTGAAATGTTTGATTAAAAAATTCTTAGCGTAGATATTTTGGACGACAGATATTGCGAAAGATTTGAAAATTTCTTTTGTTACTACGACGGTAAAGATTTCAGAACAAACTATATTGCAATTAGATGTCCGCACTGGCACATCCAAAAAGAATATCTATTAAAGTTTTTCCAAGAGAAGGAACTGTAGCCTTTGATGCGTATAATTTTTGATACTTCATTACGGCACGATACGGAATTCTTGAGAAAAGCGGTATTATTTTTCAGAGAAAGCAGAGAGAACGGACCGCCATCGATCTTGGCATACACTTCTTGCTTCATTCACATTCATACATTCTCTTCTATTATTCCGACTTCTGACATGGCCCGACTCAAGTATTCGATCCACTCGATCGTGCCATGTCTTCCTCGACGTCCCCTGCTTCTTCTTCCATTCACATTCGTGTCATACATTCTCCTTACACTTCTTTCTTCGTTCATTCGCTCTACATGCCCAAACCATCTAAGCGTCCCTTTCTTAATCTTGCTCACTACGCTCACATCAGCCTTGCATTCTTTACGAATCTCAATATTTTTCACACAATCATATTAAAAGTATTTTCTATATATATGGACTGTTTTACATAGATGGCACTGTCGGCAAGACAGTACAGAAGTGATATCTGAGAACCTCTCAAGGTCAAGCGGATACATTGAATTGGAAGAAGCTTAGCTTCCTGGCTCCCCAACGCCATTATACAAAACCCAAACATTATGTTTGTTGTAATCAGAATTATATTTACGAAGAGAATACAAAACAATATGATTTTATTTACCCCTACCGAATTTTTATGTTGTTTGAAATGATCTATTAATATTTCCGGTAAAAAACGATTTACTTGGAAATAAATTGTGATAATTGGATAACTTTATTCTGTGAGGCACTTACTGTGGAAATATGTTACCCCCTTTTAGTTTAGTTATAAATCTTACTTGTAAGCCATTAGTAATAAATTTTAGCTGTAAGTCACTAGTTATAAATCTTACTTGTAAGCCATTAGTAATAAATTTTAGCTGTAAGGTATTGGATATGCGTCTAAGTGATATGTTATATAAATTAATAAGAAAGCGCCCCTGAGGTGATTCTCCCATGAAAACGGTGCTATAGAAGTAATCAAATTATTATTATTATTATTATTATTATTTAACGTTTAGTGCGCTGAAATTTCGTAAATCGGAATTTGACAGACGTATCGGTGACAATCGCGATTTCAATAATTTATGTGGGAATACTTAAAAAAATAAAAAACAATTTTCATGTTTTTGAACTAAGTTTTTTTTTTATATGAATACCTCACAAGAGTCCCAACTGCTCCCAACCGTCTGGAGCCAGTGAGACTATGGAATTCCCAATTGGGGAATGTTGTGAGGCTGAAGGTATTGGGGTGGGGAAGGAGAAGGGGAAGAGGAAGGTGGGGAATACCTGGCTATTCAGATCTGGTCACCAAACACGGCTAAAAGCCATTTCAAGCAACGTTTCAATTCTGAATGGTGGTCTTTCACCAGGGCGATACTGAGAGTATCTTCCACTCTGGAACGTGCGCAAATATACTATATATTATTTTTAAATGAATTAATTGTGAAACAACACAAATTAATTAAATAAAAATTACTTGCGCACGCCGGGACTTGAACCCGCGACCTTCGGATTCGTAGTCGAGAGCCTTACCCCTCGACCATGGAGGCCGTCAGTTGCGATTTCTGCGGGAATATGTCAAAATCTTCGTAAATGAAAACAATGTTTTGTTGGTAATTTGACTGTCAGAAAAGGTAAAGTTACAAAACGAGTTTTAAATTGACAATTTCGTCATCAAATTCATTTTCAAGTGTTAATATGAGTTAAATTTTCAGCATGTTCGAAAAATCAGATATTATTTTCAATATGGAAAATACTGGAGTACAGAAGTATATGGAGAAGAAGAGACCTTTGTAGATTTTTCAGATCAAGACCAAAATGACAAAAAATGAGGTTTTACGGTTTTTCAAAATAAGAAAATTCTAAAGTTTATTCATATTAAATGGCTCGAAAATTCAATTTTTCTATACATTTTTCATTTCCTCAGTTTTACACATTTTTTAATCGGTCCCTTGAAAAACGTAAAAACGAAGTGTTACTGTATAATAGATATATACAATTTTGATAAATATATAAACACATTATCTTGGACAACGGTACAATTTACAAAAAAACATCACTACGAAAATAGGCTCAGGCGGGCCGCGCGCAAATTTACACTCGGCACACTACGGGAGTATTAGACCGCGGGCGCTCAGAGTTCAAAAGGCTAATGATGGCAGGTTTGTCGTAATTGTTTTATAATGATGTGAATGCTATTTAAGTCAGTTGCCATCTGTTATTGCATGAAAATGAATTGAAAATTGTTCGGTAAATAATACGGTAACTTTTGAAATTCAGTGTGGGGGGCCTGCAGGGTAAAATCGACCTTGCCCCCCCTTAATTCCTTACACGATAAGGATTAATACAGTCTGGCCAGCGATTCTGCGAGCAAAAATCATCTTTAAGCCCCTTTAATTTCGAACACAATAAGGTTGATCCGCAGTCAAAATTGGACCTGGAACGCGTTGGCATGGCAAAAAACACCTTAAGTGTATCGACTTTCGAAGACAGTAAGGCTCGGAATGGGTCAAATCGGGTGGGCACCTCTCTACAAAGTAGTCAGTTGCGTTGACTTCGCAATACAAACCAAAACCTAGTTATTTGGTAAATGCCTGAAATATTAGGAATTGTATTGCATTAGATAAAGTTAGGTTAGGTACTATATTCCAATATAATAACTTAGGATAAGTTAGATTAGAAAAGAATGTAGTACAGGGTGGCGTAAAACTACCGTTATGGTTTGAATATTTAATAACTTTTTAAATTTATTTATATTTTTTATTTTTATTTCAGAATTTTGTGAAGAAAACTTGGGGAATTTGAAATGGAACAAACACTACACAACAGAACAGCGATCAACAATTGTTGAATTTTATTTTCAAAATCAACGGTCAATTGTTTTGACGCAACGTGCTTATCGTCGTTTTTTAATGTGCGTGTACTGGACCTTCACCACCAACAATAAACCGCCTGGTTGCAAATTTTCGACAACATGGTACAGTAAGACACCTTCCATGTACCGGAAGACCACGTACGGTCCACACGGAAGAAAATATCCAACGTGTTGTGGATAGTGTGCAGGACAGTCCAGAAACATCAACAAGAAGACGTTCGGCACAACTGGGGCTATCACGGAGGTCCGTTCAGAGGATTTTGGCCACATTGCACATGTTCCCGTATAAGGTTCAGCTTGTGCAAGAATTGAAGCCGATAGACTACCAACAACGGCTTGATTATGCCATTTCATCCAAACCATAACAGTAGTTTTGCGCCACCCTGTAGAATATGTTGGGTTAACCTCTTGAAAGTTGAATTTTCAGCCAACATTCACTAGAAACCAGAGCGTTTGCCGAGTCACCTCGCGATGCGCCAGTTTAGTGTAATTTCGTAATTACTCATTTATTTTTTGTAAAATGATATTTTTGAAAAATAGTACTGTCTTACCAGATAATGTGTTTAAGTATTTATAAAAATTGTATGTAGGTATTTATCATAAATAGTTTCTCCAGTATGATTAATATGTTTAAAGAAATGATTTCTCATGTTACAAAAAAAATATTAATTAAAGAAATATGAAAATATTTTAGAAGTTTTCATCTTCTTGTGACGTTAATCAGGTAATGGCGACGAACTTTGATATCGGTGACAGGAATATTATTTATTTGTGTTGGTGTTAGATAAGTTAAGTCAGAATAAATAAATACATACTAGGGTTAGGCGGGAACTGCTGGGGCTGCCCATATGCGGGTGGTGGGGCCCCCTGCATGCCCATGGCCGGCAGTCCCATGGACGGCATGGCCAGCGGGAACCCCTGGGGGGCCCCGGTGCCTGCGAACCCCATCGGGGGCGACGTGGCCGCCGTGTAGGACGGGGGCGCCTGCTGGAAACCACAAAAACAGTATGAAATTCACAGTTGCTTTGAGAAAGCGTCAACAGATGGCACTGCTCTCGATGTGCAGTAAACTCTTTTATTTTTTTAAAACAAAGACACTTGACGTTCAAAATAAAAAGAAAACTATTGGGTAGGGGTAGGGGTAATGCATCGCAACCTCAAAACTTTTCTCCAAACTATTCATAACCACACATAGCAATTAATAAATAACAAGGTTATACCTGGTAGCCTGCGTCGCCTCCGTCGAAGCCAATCAGAGACAAGCTGACGTCCCCGTCGATGGTGATGTAGGATATCCTCTGGTAGGGGACCCGGTGGAGGAACTCACAGAAGTGCGCCCCATTCAACGCTATCTGAAATAACAATAAAAAGCCATTTGTAAAAAAATATACACCATAAGAGCAACGGCCTTCCACCAGAAAACAAATTCTTGTAAAAAGTATTGGGAAATCTATGATTTAAAGCAGTGATTCCCAAAGTGGTCTATATCGACCCCCAGGGGTCTATGACAACCTGTAAGGGGTCTACGTCAGCGAAAAAAAAATTTGGGGGTCCATGAAATGAAAATGGGGGTCCACGATAGTGGATCTCAACATACACTGATAGTACCTATTTACTTACATTATACTATCTTATAATATAAAGACATGTACATTATTTATAAAAGTACCTATGAAGTAAAAAAAAAAATATATATGTTTATAAAATTGTGTAAGTTGTAGGATGTAGGCATTCGCTTTTTTGATCGCAATACATTTTTAACTTGTAAAAACCTGCACATAATGACATACCAGTATCATCTTTTTACAAGCATACGCGCAGTAAAAATCTGGTCAATTTTTATTTCAGAGTTTCGCGAACTTGCACTGACTTGTTCAATTCGTCACTCTATAAATACGAATGTGAGACAAATACGTTTATTCGTTTCCTGAATCTTGAAAAGGAAAGTGCTAAGAAAATATTAAATATTAAAAATATTTAAAAAAATATAAACTGGTAGTTTATCACACAAATTATAGTGAATCAGAGTTATTTTGTTTGAGAGTGCCGGAGAAAAGTAAGTACATTATTTTTTATTAAATTTTAGTTTTGTACGCGTACTTAGCAAAGATAGATAAATTACGCCAATCATGACTTCAGTTATTTGCAGTTTAATATTCAAATCATGCAAAATTACACGAGTTTCAATAGTTTCTTTTTCAAAGTTTTAGCAATCTGTATTATAATTACAGTGTTGCTCCGTAATGTTCGATGTTCGGTTTACCGAAATGTTCGGATTATGGAATTTTTTCGGAAAAATCTAAAAAAACACAACTGTACATACATATTACGTATGTATTTAATTGTTAACATACATGTTTTAATTTCCTTTCCATCGTCATACCTAGTGGAAAAGGGGTTCACCGCTGTTACCAATCTCCTAATGAAAAAAAGAAACAGACTGGACATCATTGGCCAAGGAGATTTAAGATTAAACCTGACAAAATTGACGCCAAATGTTGATAATTTATTATTAAAGCATCAGGTTCATCCTTCCCACTAAAAACATTTACTTATTGCTTAGTTTATTTTATGTTACGTTTATTTTATATAACAGATACAAAATTTTATTTTGAATAGTTGTAATTTAAATTCAATTAATAAATGTATAAATCTTAACATTTGTTTTAACTTTAAATTTTTAACACTAAACTTCACTACAGTTTTATAGAAATTTATGAAAAATCAATATCAGGTAAGTAGGGGGTCTACCAAAAACCGAAAAACATGGCAAGGGGTCTATGACACAAAAAAGTTTGGGAACCTCTGATTTAAAGGAAGAAATATACTAAAATAGCAACAAAAAAAATATTGCAGATCTGCTACCTTAACACGTTCATTGCTAACTAAAATTCGTACATATTATTGCCATGCTGAGAACATTTGACTGAAAGGTCGAGCGAACTAAAGGAGTGTTTACACGAGCATAATATTGTATAGACATCATAATTTACTGTTTTTTTTTCAGAAAGAAAACGAGAAAGAGGAATGTGTAATGTTTTATTTATTATGGCGAACTAAAGGAGTATTTACATGCGGAAAAATTTTGCACCAAATATTTTGTGCTCGTGTAAACGCTGCTTTATGCACGACAATGACAAAATGCTTCTAACTTCTGGTATGAATGACGGATCTATTCAAACTGCCGAACAGTGACAGTGCCTAGCGCTGAGGCTAGAAACGACTCAAAACCACATGGCTGCGTCTGTTTTAGACCGGAAATGGAATAGACGGCGCAACGTGCGAGGCGCGTTGCGCGCATGCCGGTCAAATTACTGTCAACGCGTGACGCGCGGTGTCAGCAATGAACGTGTTAACATAAACACATTTTTCCATCGATTTCCATATTTTAATTCAAATTTATATTAGCTAAACACGTACCGTTTTGACGTAGAGGCAAAGGTCACGTGACATTCATTTTGGCACCAGCCCGGGTTGCGCATTTTTTTAATAAACTCCGCTATCATTTGCACGCTGACTGCCGTCATTCCACAGGCAATTTACTTAATTTTAGGCGTAATTAGTATAATTATTAACAGTTTTGCGAAACAATCCTGCCAAAACGAAATGACAATGACACAAAAGCGTTCACATCACCATTTCCTCCAACGAGCAAATTGATAAACATTTATAAAAGGGTCAAACTAAATGCTCTAACAAAATATTCTGTTTATATAAACAAGTTAAACTTTTTTTTTTATCTATTACTATTTTACTTAAATTGGTGGTTTGGGTTAATTCTGGATGTTGGAACGGCGACTACGGATGATGATAAATTTCACACAATTGTAAAAAGGACAAGTTGATCATTGGCAGTTTTGCTTTTAAAAGAGTAAATACTAATACTTTGCGGTGCAATGCTAGCTGCCTGCATACTGTCGAGATTAATTTATTCGCAAATCCCAGAAAGGGATACGGCTAGACTCACCGCCGCTGTATTTGGTTTCTCCCCTCACCCATAGCAGCACCTCTATCTATTCTATGCTCTGTGCAGTTGACATAATACAAAATTGATGGCGCTGTGATCGTTTAAAAGGTTTTAAATAGCAACACAGAGACGGCTCATAGGAAAACTAAAGTTAAAGGAAAATTATAATTAACTATATTCTATTATAATACGTTACTTAATAACCAATCATCTCATTTCAACCGATCATATTGTTTGTGCAAGTCAAATTTAATGTTAATGTTGACCTGTGGTTTTTGGGCCGAACCATTAATGTGTGTATAGAGATCTCTCTCATTTGGTTTGGAAATACAATATAGATGGCAGTAATGATCAAATTAGCGATCTCAGAATTTTTTATTTTTATGTAAATACCGAAAAAGAGTCCCAGCGCAACTGTTCCAACCGTCTGAAGCCGGTGAGACTGTGGCATCCCCGATTGGGGAATGTTTTTAGGCTGAAGAAAGAGGGGGAGAGGAAGGCGGGGAAATACCTGGCTATTCAGATTCGGTTACCAAACACGGCTGAAGCCATTTCAATTCTGAATGGTGGTCTTTCACCAGGGCTATATATATTATTTTTAATGAATCAATTATGAAACAACACAAATTAATTAAATAAAATTATACTTGCGCACGCCGGGATTTGAACCAGCGACCTTCGGATTCGTAGTCGAGAGCCTTACCCCTCGACCACTGCTATATTATTGCTACCTACACCATATGATAAGTGATTGCGGCATTAAGAACAATTTTGTCCCAAGATCAGAACTATTGTAGTAGTTGAGTGGTAATCGTAATATCGCCCGCCTAAATTATCTACCGCCGCCGCATCGACTAACTACCGAAGTAATATTATAAAATTTCAAAAAAGAGAGAGATTCGTTAATAAATTCAGTGGTCGTAATACAGGATCGATCCAAGAATCGTCAAAAGACCAATCGGTGGACCTTTACGTTATATAATAATATATATATATATATATATATATATATATACTTCATACAATAAAGATTGCAACAATAAAGTGTAGAGTGGTTTATAAAGGAAATGGATAAAAAGTAAAATAGAAAACAATATAATAACAGTAGGTAATATGCAACAAATAGAAATGGCCAATAATATGGGATTTATAAAAAATGGAGGATAATATTAACAAGTCTTGAACTTGAAGTATGATATCGGTGTAAATGCCGTAAATTGAACTGGTCTCATTGGTTAAGCGGTTACCCCGGATAGGTAGAGGTCCTTGGTTCGAGTCCCAGATGCGATTGAAATCTTTTTATTTTCTGTTGTTTTTTCGGTTTCGTGGTTCATTTGGGATGTGTTAATATTATCTTCTTCAATGATTAAATATTACAATGAGGTTTACAAACTTCTATAAGCTATAAAAAATAAATTGAAATAGAAATGCAGTTGAAGTTGAAGTTTCACATAACCCGCCTCACTAGGCTGTCCTGTGTTGAGGCAGTAATTTTGCACATCATTTTATAATACCTGAGTATACCCTTATAATAAAATATGTTCAGTAAATGGTTAAATCAGTAACTTCGAATTTGGGTGAGTGCCTTATCATTACTTTTAATCCAATTTTTTATATTATCTTTGAATTTTTTTTTTAATCAGATTTTTTAATGCCATCTAGAAGAATGTTGCAAATTCTTATCGCAAAGTACCTAAAATTCCGTTGCCCAAAAGTAGTATGAGTTACAGGCATTTGGAGTGAATCATTATTAGTATTTCCAGTAATGCGAGTGTTCATTGTATGCTGATGATGCGGTGCTGATTGCTAACAGAATGGAAGATCTACAGTCCCTCGTATCTAGGATGAACGAAGTGTGTATGATGAATGAGCTAATGATAAATGTAAATAAGTCCAAAGTCATGGTGTTTGAAAGAGAGAGTACGAAAACAGTATGCAATATAGTTGTGAATGATGAATACTTGGAGCAGGTCGATGAGTTTGTGTATTTGGGAAGTATGTTTACGAGAGATGGAAAGACTGATAGGGATATTGAAAGAAGGGTGAATGCAGAAAACTCCATTAACGGAGGACTGAACGCGGTTGGCGCAAACAAAAAGTTGTCCAAAGAAGCGAAGCTAGCAGTCCACAATGGAGTGCTGATACCAACCCTGATGTATGGCAGTGAGGCATGGAACTGGCAGAGGAAGGATGAAAGTAGACTGAATGCTGTAGAAATGAGATCTCTGAGACGAATGTGTGGTAAAACCATGTATGATCGTGTGAAAAATATTGAGATTCGTAAAGAATGCAAGGCTGATGTAAGCGTAGTGAGCAAGATTAAGAAAGGGACGCTTAGATGGTTTGGGCATGTAGAGCGAATGAACGAAGAAAGGAGTGTAAGGAGAATATATGACGCGAATGTGAATGGAAGAAGAGGCCGGGGACGCCCGAGGAAGACATGGCACGATCAAGTGAATCAAATACTCGAGTCGGGCCATGTCAGAAGTCGGAATAACAGAAGAGAATGTATGAGGCGTTGGATGAATGTGAATGAAGCAAGAAGTGTATGCCAAGATCGAGTTGTTTGGCGGTCCGTCCTCTCTGCCTACCCCTGCGGGGAAACGGCGTGATGGTTAGTTAGTTAGTTAGTTAGTTAGGATTGTTTTAGTGTAAATCTGCCGAACGTCAAATACTCTCATTGTATTAATGATTGAGTTAGAGTCTGTAATGAGAGGTAGCTTAAGGATTATTTTTATAATCATTTTCTGTGTTTCAAGTTTCAATTGCCGTAAAGTTTTCATCGATTCTACATTTGCACAAAACTAATTTAATCATCTCAAGAATAAATAAATAAATAAATAAAACTTGAAATCAAAAATCCTTAATTCTAGCATATTGAATAATCAAGTAAATTTGCAATCCTTAGATACTTTTCCGCTCGGTTCCTCGTGAAAAAAACTTGTAACTACCCCTTCCCCTTTGGTCGCCTCTCACTCCAACACCTAAATATTCATGTATGTCTGTCATTATATTGTATCTTATGTTAGTTTTAATATAGTCCCCGACAAAGGAAGAGTACTTCCAAAACCGGTCGATCATTACATTAGATCGAAGTAATTCAAAACAAATTTATGTGTAAACGCTTCAAGTGCTTGCATTTTACTTTAACCAAACGGCGTTCAGAAATTAGTGGTGCTTCCCGAAAAGAGATGATTCTACATCATATTTTAAGATAATTTCATGTTAAATTCATTAAAAAAAATTAAAAAATCGTAGAATAGATGTAATATAAGAATAGGAAGTAATATTTGTACAGCGCCCTTGAGGTGATTTTTCACAAAAACGGCTCTATAAAAATCATCCGATTATTATTGTTAAAACTTTTTTTGCAAGGAAGATAATTAGACGGAAAGGCATTTTTTTTGTATTTTCGAAATAACCATTTATTCGATCAGATTCACAGATCAAAATCATAAAATTTTTAAAATGTATAAAAATTAAATATGATGGTTGGCCTCGTTTCTTTAAGACAAACTGTCAAATGCGAATATGTGAAAATATTTGAATGCGAAGAACACATTTCAAAGACAAAGTGAGTAGCTTGGTGTTGCCATAGTAATGACATTTTCTAGTTCCAAAATAATAAATATCTACAATTCAATGCCAAGATGTGTATGATGAACATCTTAATGTATCTCGGCTATGTCTTGCGGAAAATATTCACATTTCCTTTGAGACTGTTAATCCAGTGAGAAAAACAATTTCACAGTATAAAAGGTATAATCACCTCATTTCATATATACATATAAATCAGTAAATAAATACACTTTGCATCAATCAACGTATTGCCATTCTCATTGTCATCACTCCAGCTGGGTATGAAGTATGCGTCATCTCTACAGTGAGTCCCCGACAAACTGTGGAATTCCTACACATGTGTTTTTCGGGCCGTACCTTGAAGCCGGTGTGTTCGGCCAGCAGCAGTATCTGGAAGGGCTGCCCCAGGCTGAGGGGAAGGCCCCCGTTGGTCTCCTCGGCGCCCCAGCCCATGCCCTGCAGGTGGTTGCGCACCACGCAGCCCTCGGGGAACCTGAAGTTCAGATGCAGCGCCATGTCGTCGCGCGGGTTCACGTTCGGCCCGCACTGGAGATTCACCGCGAACCTGGAAACATTTAATTATTGCATCTATATTAGCCTATTTTGGCCTAAAATCTAAAATTAAGTTATGTATGAAACAGGCAGCGCAGCAGTTCCTCTTAAGAGTAGTTTTGACTCCTTTGGACAAGAAATAGTACAATATACGTCCGAGGTCGACGCACTGGCCATCCCTGGTATATATATTCCTATGGCAGCAGTCGATAAATACCATAACTTTAAACAAAAATGCACCGGTGATGTTCGAAAGCGGTTCGGTTATTGTGTAAATTATCACTGAAAACAAGGTCGACAATCATTAGATAATTTATTTTAAAATGTAAATATGTTAGTTGTAAGTCTCTATTCCTAAGCCATACATCATTTTATAAATATTTTCCAGCCCTAAAAATTGTACATATTTCAAATAAATACCAACTCTTCTTGTGCCACCAATCTTTTAATAAATGTAACATCAATAGAAAAGGAGGATAAAATAACCATCTAAAACTATCATCTCTATAAATAAATTTTCTAATAAAAGTGTGTTCATCTGAAGCGACCTGCCAGCTGCAGGTAAGTATGTTTTTCTGTATATGTTTGTACATAATTAGATAAAGAATAGGAAGTAATATTTGTACAGCGCCCTCGAGGTGATTTTCTCACGAAAATGGCGCTATGAAAATAATACATTTATTATAACTCGGTCAAAAATGAAGTTAAAATTTGTTTTTATTACTCATTGAGATGGAATTCCACCAATAATTAGCAGTTCAAAAAATTAATGCCACAATTTGGAATGACTCATATAAAGTTTCGGCGAGTGACGAAGACCTCGACAAATTGGTCGCCGGAGACTTTTTTTAATATTTTTTTTTATATGAATACCCCACAAGAGTCCCAACTGCTCCCAACCCCGTCTGGAGCCAGTGAGACTATGGCATTCCCAATTGGGGAATGTTGTGAGGCTGAAGGTATTGGGTAGGGGAAGGAGATGGGAAAGAGGAAGGTGGGGAAATATCTGGCTATTCGGATCTGGTCACCAAACACGGCTAAAAGCCATTTCAAGCAACGTTTCAATTCTGAATGGTGGTCTTTCACCGGGGCGATACTGAGAGTGTCTTCCACTCTGGAACGTGCGCAAATATACTACATATTATTTTTAAATTAATTAATTGTTAAACAGGACAAATTAATTAAATAAAACTTACTTGCGCACGCCGGCATTTGAACCCGTGACCTTCGGAATTCGAAGTCGAGAGCCTTACCCCTCGACCATGGAGGCCGTCAAAGCCGCTGGAGACTAGCGTCGCTTGTGAACAAATTATCGGCTACATGTTCCTTCTGTTCGTGATTAGATAAATCGACACACATATGAAATGGCACACCTTTTAAAGGTGATATAAAGTCAGTAAAAGTAGGAAAATAAAAAAAAAAACTATCCCGAAAACCTAACCTAACCAATATATTTAAATGGTTTTCTATCATGGAACCGTTCCTGCGTACGAACTTCCTTGCAGATGTATCGCGGTATCGAGTATCGGATACTTGCATAGCCTTGTGTACGATGGGCTGATTGATTTGAAGGTTCCAAACATCTTGTGTTTTCATTACACAAGAGGCAAAGGCATTACAGCTATCGGAATACAATATTCTAAGAATGCGCACACATATAAGGTAAAAGGTTGGTTTAACTCCACACGTACCTTTGTGCGTTGGGCGGAATGGTGCCGTTGATCCGTATCATCTTTCCGGGAGATACTCCCCCGGGAATGGGGCCCAGATACGGGTTGGGCTGCAAAAAAAACATCAAAAAATATTTATCTTTAAAAATAAATCCCACACAGGAGGCCCGAAAGATAATTTCGATCTAGGCTTGTATGTCATCTTTAACGGATGAACTTGTTGTAGAAGGGAGGAAACACAGAAGCCGGCAAATCCTTCGTTGAACACAACAACGAGTCACAGAAACGAGCCGATATAATGTGACAAATGCCAACCGTGTACAAATATTAACGCGTGTGGGATGCGAATGGGATCAATGACGCTAGTTCCTCGGAGCATCTTCCATTGAAATAGCAGTAGAACAAGGACAGCATTCCCACCTGAAACCTGCGCTCTAAAGATTGCAACCCATTTGTTAAGCTATGCGAATCTAGAACCTGTTTTTAAAAAATATAAATAAATTCACATTTTCATTTGTAAAAAGGCAAAAAAAAATCGTGGTTTTAATAATAATCAATCGATATAAACGCAAATGAATTTTACGTTTATATTATAATTATGGAAGCCACAAAATTAATGCTTTTTATGAATATATTTTTATGAACTTTTATTTTTCCTTTACAATGAAAATGAAATTTCCTATTAATAAATATAGTACTACAAAAGTGAAAAACTAAATTATTTCACGGTGGCTCTTTCACAATAGCACGTACACGTGATGAAAGAAGGTAGTTAAATTTTACGTCATCGAATACATGAATGAAACCAACGAGCGACTGTAGTCTAGATCACTTCTTTGAAGAATTCCTCGGTCCGTCAGCCGTCAGCCTGGGAGCTTTAGTGGAAGTTTTTTTTTTAATAACCGCTTCATGCTCGGGTTTTTTTCACAAAAATAGAACTAAAAACATTACGTTATTTTATTTTTAATTTAAAGTGTTTACATTATATAAAAGTTGTCCAGTTCAAAAAAAAAAACAAAAAAGAAGCAATAAAAAACGTTAAAAAAACTAAAAAACGTTAAAAAAACTTACCTTACATTTAAAAAAAAAACAATCAAGTCTAACTATAATAATAAATAAAAAAATAATACAACCAATGTTCCTTTGTTTATCTTATGTAACGCAAACAAGTTTAAGACGCGAGCAGTGTTCGGGTTGGCGCGATACGACACATGCGCCGCCCGCGAACACTGCTCGTTCTAAAGCATAAAGTGATTAAACTGAATTATTTTCAATCATTGAGGATAATATTAACAACTCTCCAAAAAGACACAGAAAACATAACGGTAGCAACTGGGACTCAAACCCAGGACCTCATCACCAGTCTGTTCGACGCATCAGACTTGGCCCACCTGAATACGACTAAAACAATTTTTTTGTTTCTTCTCCTAAATTATCGACAAAAACGTTTTTTCTTGATATTTGTTTGTGTTTTATTTGTGTTGTGACATTTTTTTTTACGTACTTTACCGATTATTTTTGTCGGCCGGCCAAATATTTTTAAGCCTACCCACGCAATGTTGGATAATGATATGTTTCTCGAAGCGGTGGAAATTCCCGCGAATGTGAATCGTGACGTAAAAAGAAGCATCGTCGGCATTAGACTTCTGATTCCTCGATGTGTAAATCCGTAAAACCAGTATCGGTATCGCCAGTGTACCCCAAGCTCCATAGTCCTTCTGCCAGGAGCTCTTCAAACAGAGGTTCGCGCTCCAGGAGAGGGAATGACCCATTCTATTAGAGAACTAACGGAAAATGTGGGCAGGCTTCAAGATTTCATCTTCCAGCAAGCACAGACAGGCTTCGCAGAGAATGCAGCCTCGGAGAATATGTCCGCCGGAGAAAATGACAGTGTGTGCTCAACCGCAGCGGGGCGTAATCCTCGTGTTTTTCAGATGTCGGCCCCCACCATTTCTCTTAAAGAACCCCTAATACCTGCACCTCCTCCAAACAGACTGGAAGTCTCAGAACGCCTTCAACGGTTTAACCAAAAAGATTGGACCAACATAAGATACAATAAGGTCATTAAAGAGCCTTGCTGATCCAGGCTTCAAAGAGCTGGAAGTGAACTTGGAGTTGCAGCCTTAAAATTCTGCATCAGTCCAACATGCCACCATGGAACGAACCTTTGCGGCTATAAAGCATGTAGCCCTCAACACGGGGAGCAACTGCAGCTGTCTCTGCAGCAACTGGTCGAATGGGGTTTCGAGGCACAAGATGTCTCCCCAGAAACGCTGTCTGAATAAGTATCTGAGTTGTTTGGGGGTCAGAACGACCACCAAAAATGTTCTGAGGATCTGCTGCAGATGATCACATGTGGAAAGCGGGCAGAGGTAATAGAATTTAGAAGGGACCGAATCCTCAATTCCTGCAGACAGAAAGCTGACAAAAATATATTGACGCAGATCCTTCCGACTTCCCCTCATCTTTTTAATGAAGGGGCACTCTCTACCCAGTTGCAGAAACACGGATGAGTAGAGTTGTTTTCGGTCCTTCCTACAGCCCAACACCCCAACTGGTCCACCGAAGGAGGGAAGCGGTATAAAAAAGGTATCAAAATGTCCAGTACAGCACTTTCCATCCCGAGATTTCTTTCTGTCCCGAGATCTCTTTCGCCCGAGGGGGGCAGACCCCCAGAAATTCCCCCAGCCATCCACTTCTGGAGTTAAAAGGGGGGGAGGGATAGTAACAAGCGACCGATGAGATGGCACACCTCTAATCGGCGCTTCTACAGGGGCACATGAATGGAGGCTTCCACAATTTGGGCAATTGCTAAATTACAGAATCAATTGGGCAGCTCTAAATGCTCCCAAAGTTGTTTTAAACATTATAGGGGGATACAGAATCCTCTTCTTTACGAAACCCCTATTATTACGCCCAATTGACCCAATCTTAAAAAGATTTGTGACAAAAACCACAGCAATGACAAAAGAAATAGAAATCCCCAAAAAACTGACTATATTGGAGCCGGCAGTCAACAAGTTTTAAAAAATGTTCCTAGTCAAAAAGGTGGATGGCAGTAACAGACCTATCCTCAACCTGAAAGGTCTCAAGCACTTCTTATCGGTAAGAAAATATCCCATCAGAAAGTTCCCGTATTTATCCAATCACAAGACTGGATGACAAAAATAGACATATCGCACGTATATTTTCACATACCAGTTGCAGAGACTCACCGTCGTTTTCTGAGAATGATGTACAAAGGACAGTCTTTATAACTGACATGCCTTCCCCAGGGCTTGAGCAGTGCTCCACGAGCCTTTGCAACGGTGACCAATTAGGTTGCAGAGATCCTACGTCATCGAAAAGTGAGAATCATTGTATACCTAGACGATTTTCTTCTGGCCTACCAGGACAGGGAAGTTCTGAAGGTTCAAACAAAATTGACTTTGGACCTACTAAGAGACCTAGGTTGGAGCGTCAATTTGAAAAAATGCTTCAGCTATCCGACACGTGTAGTGGAGTATCTGGGTGAAACATGGGACACGCAGCGAGGTCGGAAGTCGCTGAATAAGAGGAAGTGCGAAGACCTTCAACAATCCCTTCAAAGGCTCCAGAAAAAGGGAAATTTAAAGTTGACAAATTCAATATAACCCTGCAAGTTCACTACTTACCAGGACGGTACAACGGCCTTGCGGAACATTTTTTCCGAGGAACTCGTCTTCCAGAGTGGCACCTTCTACCTCTTGCGACAGAATAGATATTTCACAAATGGCACAGACCCATTGTTGACCTGTTTGCCTCTTCGACAGCTCATGTGGTGGAGCAATATGTATCCATAGACAGGAAAGATAAAGCGGCGATATTTTACAATGCTTTCAGCAGGCCTTAAACGCTTTCCACGGGCGAGGTTTTTCCACCTCCTCGTCTAATTCCCCGAGCGCTAGCGCATCTCAACAAGTCCACAGGAATTTACCTGCTAGTAGCTGCCAAATGGACCAAAGTATTTTGGCTAGCGAGATTTGAAACATAGAGCCTTGAGCCTACCTCGGGAGATCTAGTATCTACAGCTGCGAGTGTGGAAAAATGGGGTTAGGATGATGCATTGCAAGAATGGTCCGATAGAGAATAAGAGATCTCAAAGACTGGTTGGTGAACCTCAACGCTAGCTTCTTATAAGGCAGAGTGGATTAGATGACGTCAATGCTGTTCTTCCAATCACATTAATTATAAAGACTCAATGGGAGCGTAGTTAGCAAAATTCATTGCACATCTCAAAATATCGCTAAATTTAGCTCCTAGCACTATAACTATTCCAATATTATGCAACCCAAATAATGAAAATAGACTAAGTAACCATCTTGTGGTGAAGCAAGTTATGAAGGGTGTAGTAAACAGCTGCATTAAAGTGCAACGGGATACAATATGGGACGCGAGACAGATATGTTCTTGGCTTCAAACTAACAATCCGGAAACTATAACCTTACTTGAAGCATCCAGAAGGTGCGCAGTCATACTGTTGTTAGCTTCGGGAAGAAGAGTACATGATCTGACACTTTTGAGGTTAACCTCGGAACATTTTATTAATATGGATAATCTATTATCTTTTTTTATAAACAATAATTATTAGCCAGAAACACTCATCCAAATTGAAAAAAAAACCTTTCCGAGCAAAGATAAATGTCGCCGACGGGACTCGAACCCGCATCCTTCTGATTGCCGGTCAGATGCTCTACCATTGAGCTACGTCGGCTTATCGCAAACCCGCCAAGTTAATCAATATATACTAGTGTTTCATTCAATATTACTGTTTTTTATTATATTTCACCTGTAAACAACCAACTTTATTAGTATAAGAATATTATATTAATAATACTATTCTGACCGGCAATCAGAAGGATGCGGGTTCGAGTCCCGTCGGCGACATTTATCTTTGCTCGGAAAGGTTTTTTTCAATTTGGATGAGTGTTTCTGGCTAATAATTATTGTTTATAAAAATAATAATTGTTACCATTTGCGATATGCACACAAATCTTGTCTTAAGTTTTTAAGAACTTTAGTTTATCAATTAATAAATCTATTATCTGTCCGGCATTCGGTTCAAAGAGAGATTCTGCAAAGTATCAACAATCAGGATGAAGATTAAACTCGTCATCACATCAATCTACAGATCCTGTATTTTGGCTTAAGAAGCTGTGTGTTCTCTCAGAGGACAGGAGATGAGAGGCACTTAATACTGATAACCTCTTTGTAGCCACATCAGGCCCAACAAAAGCGGCTTCTAGAACAGTTATCGGTGGATGGGTCAAGATTCAAAGAGAGATTCTGCGAAGTATCAACAATCAGGATGAAGATTAAACTCGTCATCACATCAATCTACAGATCCTGTATTTTGGCTTAAGAAGCTGTGTGTTCTCTCAGAGGACAGGAGATGAGAGGCACTTAATACTGATAACCTCTTTGTAGCCACATCAGGCCCAACAAAAGCGGCTTCTAGAACAGTTATCGGTGGATGGGTCAAGATAGGGGAGCACTAGGTCAGCAGTGGCTTCACTTAGTCGGTTTGAAAACTGGCAAATAGAGGAAATTTTGGAAAAAGAAAATCGGCAGAGTGAAAATACCTTTCTCATCCCTTGTCTCATTGATTGTGCTCACGGGAAATGCATCGTGCGGCAAATGGGGCGAAATTTGAACACTGGAAAACGTTGAAAGGAGAAGTGAAGCCGAAATCGGATACAAACAGAGATGCTATCTCTCCAAGGAATATTCTGGATAAGGAAGGCAACATAATAAGGGTTTTCAAGGAATATTCTGGATAAGGAAGGCAACATAATAAGAGTTTTAAAGGAATATTTTGAATAAGGAAGGCAACATAATAAGAGTTTTAAAGGAATATTCTGGATAAGGAAGGAAACATAATAAGAATTTTCAAGGAATATTCTGGATAAGGAAGGCAACATTATAAGAGTTTTAAAGGAATATTCTGAATAAGGAAGGCAACATAATAAGAGTTTTAAAGGAATGTTCTGGATAAGGAAGGAAACATAATAAGAGTTTTCAAGGAATATTCTGGATAAGGAAGGTAACATAATAGGAGTTTTCAAGGAATATTCTGGATAAAGAAGGCAACATAATAAGAGATTTAAAGGAATATTTTGGATAAGGAAGGAAGCATAATAAGAGTTTTAAAGGAATATTCTGAATAAGGAAGGCAACATAATAAGAGTTTTAAAGGAATATTCTGGATAAGGAAGGCAACATAATAAGAGTTTTAAAGGAATATTCTGGATAAGGAAGGCAACATTATAAGAGTTTTAAAGGAATGTTCTGGATAAGGAAGGAAACATAATAAGAGTTTTCAAGGAATATTCTGGATAACGAAGGTAACATAATAGGAGTTTTCAAGGAATATTCTGGATAAAGAAGGCAACATAATAAGAGATTTAAAGGAATATTCTGGATAAGGAAGGAAGCATAATAAGAGTTTTAAAGGAATATTCTGAATAAGGAAGGCAACATAATAAGAGTTTTAAAGGAATATTCTGGATAAGGAAGGCAACATAATAAGAGTTTTCAAGGAATATTCTGGATAAGGAAGGCAACATAATAAGAGTTTTAAAAGAATATTCTGAATAAGGAAGGCAACATAATAAGAGTTTTAAAGGTAGGCAAAACTCCAATATTTTGTTCGCAATTTTGAAGAAGAGTAGGTTCAACGAGGCAATATTTAATTGAAAGTACAGAAGTTATGACGGAGACAGTATTGCAGTACGCCACGACTTTAGAACATATTGACTTATTCAAACGGTTGGTAAATTGCAATCAATTCTATTACCACCCAATTTGTCGAGCATGCCTTGTAATACGAAAATAAATAAAAATAATATTCTTATTTGTCATCATTTCGGAAGTGCGATAGTACTTCAAATGCTGATCCCAGTCATTCTCGTCAGTGTGTTTGTCTAAACCTTTCTCGTATCTTGTTTGATAGCTGGTGATGCTACAAAATCGAGTCGGGCGCGTTGCTAGCGAATGCTTCTCCAGTATCCAACACAATTCAGTTCAAAAGTATGTTTTTATTCATTAAAGTATTTTATCGTCCCGTGCGGGTTAAGTAATATTGAAAGGGATACAATGACCTAAGTAAAGCATCCTTGGAGTAAGGTCAGTAAGAACCTGTTTTATGTACATTTTAGTTATATGTGCCCTAGTTCAGAAAAGAGAGATATCAAATTAAAACCAGTATTTAATTTGAAGATAGAGAAGACATTAAAAAAAGTGATTATCATTAAAAACAGTTCAACTACACAGATAAAAATGTACAGGTACAGCTTAACTAACTATCTAACCGTCACGCCGTTTCGCCGCAGGGGTAGGCAGAGAGGACAGACTGCCAAACAACTCGATCTTGGCATACACTTCTTGCTTCATTCACTTTCATACAACGCCTCATACATTCTCTTCTGACATGGCCCGACTCAAGTATTTGATTCACTTGATCGTGCCATGTCTTCCTCGGACGTCCCCGGCTTCTTCTTCCATTCTCATTCGCGTCATATATTCTCCTTACACTCCTTTCTTCGTTCATTCGCTCTACATGCCCAAACCATCTAAGCGTCCCTTTCTTAATCTTGCTCACTACGCTTACATCAGCCTTGCATTCTTACGAATCTCAACATTTTTCACTCGATCATACATGGTTTTACCACACATTCGTCTCAGAGATCTCATTTCTACAGCATTCAGTCTATCCTTGGACCACTTTTTGTTTGCGCCAACCGCGTTCAGTCCTCCGTTAATGGAGTTTCCTGCATTCACCCTTCTTTCAATATCCGTATCAGTCTTTCCATCTCTCGTAAACATACTTTCCAAATACACAAACTCGACCTGCTCCAAAGGTACTGCTAAGACGGTTAAATTGCAGTCGACAATGTTACCAGTGTAGATTTTGTGGTTAAATAAAATATATGACTTTGGGGATACTGGGTAGGTTCTGGGTCTTGAAGAGTCGCATGTTTTAGGAGGGAAGAAACACAGAGGCCGGCAAATCATTCCACAGTCGAGCTATTGAACAAAATCAATCGCAGAAGCAACCCGTTTTCACGTGACAAATGGCAACCATGTACAAATGTTTGACGCGCGTTTGGTGTGCGTTTGGCGTCTTCTGTAAGTGTGCGCTGGTTCCGAAGGAATCAATGACGCTAGTTCGTCGGAGCACCTTCCAATGCAATGCCGGTAGAATAGGGACAACTGATGCCTGTGCTCTAAAGATTGGAATCCGTTTGTTAAAGGAATCTATCAAACGGACCGCCCGTTTCTGGACAGAGTCGAGGGTTTTTTTTTGTCAAGTATTTCGGACCAGAGATGGCCGACAATATCAGTCGGGCGAACTTGCGATTTGTACAGGGTCAGCAGTCGTGTATTATTAAAGTATCTGCGGGCCACGTACGGTACGCCCAGATTCCGAGAGGTTAATTTGACTCTGGTTTCGCTGGAGCCCCCATACCTGAGCTGGTCACAAGTTACACGAAGCATATCAATGGAAGGCTTGTTGGGAAGATTGCTTTCGTTGAAGGAGACTAGATTGTCATTTCGACCACTTTTAGACGTAATTAGTCATGATTGGGCATTTGAAACATTAAATTCGACATTTACCGTATCGGCAAAACCCGATGACGTGCAATACAATTATTGTAACTAGGAAAACACAGCAATTGATTGACTTTCAGGCGTCAAAAACGTTATAAATAGAAACAGTTTGACGTTACTTACCGGGTTGTACATATTTCCGTAAGACATTTCGAACTTATTGGTAGATTTGATTTCTTTGCTTCAGAGTTGAGTAGTTCGCCGAAATCGTAACGTTTATTCGCTTATTGACCGACAGAAAGTTATTTCACAATAAGTCATGAGACAAGGTAATAAGGTATGACGGAATTTGTGACTACGTTTTTGTTTACTCTGCCCATCAAAAGCAGGGGTATTCAACATGATGCCCGCGGGCAACAGTTTTATATTTTAAACATTAATTTGCCCTTAACTTTAACGTCATAATTAATTTACATGAATTTCGGGAAATCACAATTTTTCATTTTGCACACGTATTGATTGGTATACCAAAAATATAACCAATTACGGATTTTCTCTTTGTTTTACAAGACACGAAAATAAAAATAAGTAAAATTCAACATAGCAAAATAATGTTATATTACTGAAGTCTTATTCAGGAGGAAATTGAAGATTTTCACAATAATAAGAGAGGATACAAAATAAATTACTAAAATAGTTAAATTATTACCGAAAATACTAAATTCCTAGCAGATTTTTTATAAAAACTACTTATGACATAAGTGATAAGTTATAGATTACATAAATTGAGTTGTAGAGCGCCAGTGAAGTGATTTTACCATGAAAACGGTAAAATATGTTAAAAAAATACACTACATTAAATAAATACACTACATAAAAAAATCTAATTATTATTCCAAAAAAATTACATAAAAAAAACGTAAATCAGTCGCAACTAGCCAGATAATTTTTTTTTAGGGTTTATTACTTGTTTTTGTATTTAATTCATAGAACTAGATTTTTTTAATTGTGGTTTGGTCACGTTGAGAAGACTTATTTCTCTGATTCTATTTACCCTTACCCAATAAAAATTGAAAATAGATAAGCGAATTTGTACATTATGGTTTTGTAAATATTACTGATCGTTGAACAGGTGGATGTAATCTATTATAATAGTTTGTGTATGGTTTAATAAGGAGCATTTTTAAACGGTATTTGTACAGCGCCCTTGAAGTGATTTTTTTACAAAAACGGCACTATATAAATCATTCAAATACTGCTATAATTATTATTAGTCAAATTTTCGTGTAAAATCTTCGATCAGACTGAACAATAGCAGAGCACGCTCATGAGTTTAACGTATCAGAATGGTAGTAACTTTCAGTTTCGCCCTGGTGAAATACCACCATTCAGAATCGACACGTTGCTTGAAATGGCTTTAGCCGTATTTGATTACCAGATCTAAATAGCCAGGTACTTCCCCACCTTCCTCCTTCCTATCTGTTTCCCCTTCTCACTGCCTTCAGCCTCACAACATACCCTAATTGGGAATGTCATAGTCTCACTCGCTCCAGGCGGTTGGGAGCAGCTGGGACTCTTGTGCGGTGCTCATATTTATAAAGGTATGCGCTTGTTTTTTTAGTTTTTTTTTAAATAGATTTTTGCCCCTAAATTTCGACCCACATCAACATGATTTTTATTCTCCTATACTTTCTTCAGCATCACACCATTTCTCAAATCGGGGATGCCATTAGACCACGGCTCCAGAAATTCAGAAGTCTTTAGCAGTAATTACAAAATCTCTATTCTGCCCCTGACAACATAACAGTTGATAACTCCTGATCTACATGAGCACAATTCCACGAAATTTACCATTCATTGAAACCCGACCTAAAAAGTTTTATCATTCAATATAAGAGAAATAACCGTTCATATAAAATCTTCAACTTTTCGATTAAGTGCTCACATACTTTCCAATTGCATAGATAAATACCAAATGTCAAAAACTATGTAGACAGCTAAATCACTGTTATATTTTCGTTGTCTTCTTTCCGCCATACTTTTTTCCAATCAGCCAATCAAAAGCGTTAAAACATATAATCTTTATTTTGATTGGTTAGAATATTCCATCAGAAATCGAGTACATTTTTTTTTGTAGTTTGATTTTGTGTGATTTTTTTAAGTGCCTTCCAGACGATCGGGTGGCCTAGTAGTGTGGCCGACGGAAAAATATATTAACCGAGTTTTTATTTTTTGACATGGTAATAATGGCAATACTCCTTGTCTCCGCTGAGCGAAGCCGTCTTGAAATTCGAAATTTCGCTTTGGAAATCACGCTTTATTTATCGTTAAACATTTCTGATGGTGTGTGAATGGGGAACTTTCCCTAGATATGGGAAAAATATGTCGTCGGAAAAACTTTTACCGTTCTAGTCGTTACATCTAAATTATATTATTATGTATTTACATCATCACTCACACAAGAGCGTAGTGAGTAAGATTAAGAGAGGGAGGCGGATGAACGAAGAAATAATTGTAAGAAGAATACATACCCGAGGAATTTATATTAAGATGGTAAGTAAAATACTCGAGACGGATCATTTATTATAAGTAAAAAAAATAGAAGAGTACATATTGATATAGCCTTTTGTAATACCTAAAATAAATGACCAAATTCACAAGAAATACCTAGCTTTAAAATGTGCATTTTAGGTAATAAAAATTCCCAGACTAGATCGCCCATAAAATAATTTAGCACAAAGGCTAGCCGAACCTATTGTTAGAAAAAATTGTAAACTACTACATCGTAAAATAAAATAATCTTAATTGCTATTTTGGAAAGTCGGCAATTCCCTTGAGATTTTATGGGACGGCAATAAACACCTCAAAGGAATTGAGCCGCCTGACGGAACGGCCGGCAGAACAATGCGGGTGATAAAAGAATACCTACAGTTAGACAACCAACAGAGGGATGGAGGAGACAGTCGGGTGCAGTCTTCCGTCCAGGAAGCACGAGTTAGGTGAAGTATTCCGCCGAGGAAGCACACGAGTTGGTTGCAATAGTCCGCCCAGGACAGACAGTCAGGTGAAACCTTCCGCCCAGGAAGGTTCCTATTCTCGCTCTTTGGAGAGGCCGCCCAGGTCCTCTGACGACGAGGGAATTTTACGCTTCCATCCCAGAAGGAAGTAACTGATCTTCGCCCTTCGGAGATCAAACATCGGAGACCGCCCAGGCCTCTGATTATCGCCGCGTTATACCTACTCCCGATCCGGAGGTACATGAATACCTAGTGCGAACGCGAGGACTCCACATACAAAGCAGCCACTGGACCCTGGACAGCCATCACCAAAAAGGGAAGTGCCTCTGACTCTAATGATAATTCCTCCACCCTGTCAGCCAAGTGAATCTCTAACTTTAAACAACAACTTTTTTATACAAATAAGCCAGTGAACCTCTAATTTTAAGAATACAACCTTTTGTGTAGATTTAACGAAGTAATTAGTTAATTTTAAGTACAAAGACTTAACAAGTAGATTTAAGTAATTGCCTATCTAGTTTTATTGAATTTATTATGTTCAATTAAGATTAACTCTAGTTTTAAGACTAACCCCACGACTATCAAAATAAATTACTTGTAACTACCTAAGATCGCTTTTCTGTTCCTCACTTTTTGCGTTATTCCTAGAATTATACCCACTGCCCAACACACCGTCATATCAATATGAATGTTAATGAAGCAAAGAGCATGTGCCAAGACAGAGTTGTGTGGCAGTCCATCCTCTCTGCCTACCCATGTAGAAGGCGTGACGGCTTTTGCAATGACATTTTAAGAATCAAGAGAATTTCTGGGGTAATCGTTCCCGGTATCCGAGGGAAACCTATTTTTCAGGCATTGCATCACCATGGCAGCCATATTTTTTTTATTGCGGAACTGTCAGATGTCGCGTAATTCGTAAATAAGCAAAATAAGCTTTTATTTGCGGATTAAAAATGCCAAAATATAAAAACACATTTTAAAAATGTGTTTCTGTTAATTTCTGTGTTTATTTGAGAGTGTAGTGAGTGTTTTATAATTAAATAATAAATTATAAATAATAATACACAACGTTTTCATTAGTTGACGGATGTGACAGCGGATGTTTTGAAGGTAAAAAAGTCTTCCTATGACATTCATTGTTAGTTTACATCTATCTTTTGTGATAATCTGGGCTTTTACATGGATTTTTAAAACTGAATATAACGAATCGAAAAATATAAGATTTTAAACCATAAAGTAATGTTAAACAATATTTAACGTTTAACAGTAATGTAAAATAGAAAATTAAAACAATAATGTAACACAAATTATTAAACCTAGATTATCCACGCTACAATCATTAATTGTAGGATTCATCTAAGTGTTGGTATAGATGATGGTGAGGCCCTTGAGGTGGTTTTCTCACGAAAACGGCGCTATAGAAATAATCCATTTATTATTATTATTGTTATTATGACTCTTTATTTTATAAATAGAGTCAGCAAATATATCAACAATACCTTCAAACTTGTTGCCCAGATCATGCATCCTATTGGTCAGTGAGTGACTGATTGGTTGTATACGTGTTGCGGAAGTATGTGACATTTTGTCTTGTGTTCCTCGTCGGTACATGTAATTTAAGACCGCTCTCTGACGGTCCGGTAGGGAATCGACATAAACCGGGTGCTGCAAAAATGCAGGAAATGTTTCACGATACTTCCTCCATCGACTCAATGACGGGTCTACAGTGATTTGTAGCCACCAGTAAATTGTCGGTATTGCAGATTTCTGTTATCACATTTACCGCTGAATGTTATCGGATTCAAAGTCAAAATAGAAAAATGTCGAGTGAATCAAGTGAAGACGAGGCTCTGGTGTGCTATTTATTCCTTCGATCGAGACAAAAAAGGAGGAGGTTTTAGGTCCACCTACATTCATTGTACGTTATTTATTGCTGCCAGGGAACTGTCCAGAGATGATGTCAAATTGCGACAAATGTACCGAATGTCAAAAAAAACATTCCAAGAACTGATCCAGCATGTTACTCCATATATAAGAAGTCCTCCTATTGCACATTAAGCTTTCTCCGTTGTCCCCTTTACTGCATATGCTGGTAATTTATAGTTATAAAGGCGTGCATATCTCTCTACCTCCATTATTAGCCGAAAATTCATATCTGCTCCATGTTTGAACTCAAAGGATGAATGGCAAGTGAACGATCATAGATTTACTGGGGGTGTGTTTACCGAGAAGCTACTGAATTGTTGTCCCGCTTGTGGTATAACAGAAGTACGTCCGCTTCCCCCCGAGTCGTGAGTTAGCGCCCATTGAAATGTATTGCGCAGTGCCCTGTCGGTGTCACGCATGAGGTTTATGTGGATTCCCTACCGGACCGTCAGAGAGTGGCCTAATGGTGATGATGGTAAGGCTGTCAATTAGGTGGTTAACCTTTCCCTTACGGTGCTAGAAAATCCCCCGAGCTCCGGTGCTGTTTACTCAGTACACAGTAATTTAGAATTTTATATTTTTTAAGATGGATGAAAATGAATAATTTACATTTGTTACTTAAGTAAATCATTTTATTAAAAGTACATAGGTACATATCAATGACCTAAGGTAGGCTGTGTGTAGTTTTTCAAGTTCGGGAATGAATAGCACACTGAATATTTAAAAACAACCATTTTACTATCATCATAACGGCCTCCATGGTCGAGGGGTAAGGTTCTCGACTACGAATCCGAAGGTCGCGGGTTCAAATCCCGGCGTGCGCAAGTAAATTTTATTTAATTAATTTGTGTTGTTTCACAATTAATTAATTTAAAAATAATATATAGTATATTTGCGCACGTTCCAGAGTGGAAGATACTCTCAGTATCGCCCTGGTGAAAGACCACCATTCAGAATTGAAACGTTGCTTGAAATGGCTTTTTAGCCGTGTTTGGTGACCAGATCTGAATAGCCAGGTATTTCCCCACCTCCCTCTTCCCCTTCTCCTTCCCCCCCTAATACCTTCAGCCTCACAACATTCCCCAATTGGGAATGCCATAGTTCACTGACTCCAGCCGGTTGGGAGCAGTTGGGACTCTTGTGTGGTATTCATAAAAAAAAAAAAAAATCAATCTTCTGCTGGTTGTTGACGATAGTTGAATAAAAGAGCGTGCAAGCTATTTATCAAATTTAAAGAAAAAATTTATTTTATTTTTATGGCCGTTTTTCTTAGGGTAGGCACAGCTTTTCAGCTTTTATGGACTGCACGCCACTGGTACATATGTACATAAAACATTGGCCACGCATAAATCGCATGATACGTTCATTACAACCGGCAGACCGCCGGCAAGTACTAACGTCCGTGCATGGTGGCATGGTGAGTGAAACCCTGTACCCTTCTCGCTCACTACCGCACCACTCGGCGAGTTATCAACGTACGCAGGCATGCGTATATATAAAAAAAAAAAATTGTGATTTATCGACAAAAACATTTTTTTCGGTTGCGTTCAATAAATACTTTTAATTATTTTATCCGTTACATTATTGCTGAGGAACGACTAAAATATGAACTCTGTGTTTGTGTATTTTACAGGGATATTTAAGTAATTAGATACATGTCAAATCAGTTGACACCGGCCAGGAAGGGTTAATGAATCTATGTTACTGGATCTGAAATAATTCTTCCGTCAGACAGCGTAATCAGATGCAATCGATTTATCAAATTTACATAATTAATATTTTCAATTACAATTTTGAGCTTAACTAACCAACACGCCGTTTCTCGGCAGGGGTAGGCAGAGAGGACGGACCGCCAAACAACTCGATCTTCGCATTCACTTCTTGCTTCATTCACATTCATACATTCTCTTCTGTTCTTCCGACTTCTGACATGGCCCGACTCAAGTATTTGATTCACTTGATCGTGCCATGTATTCCTCGGACGTCCCCGGCTTCTTTTTCCATTCACATTCGTGTCCTTCGTTCATTCGCTCTACATGCCCGAACCATCTAAGCGTCCCCTTTTTAATCTTAAGATTTTTCAGTTTATAATTTATATATAAAAGAAATATGTGCCGAACCTGTTCTACGTTAACAGTGGCGGTTTTCTCTAAAGACCGATTGTGCAGCGAACTCCGATTAAAAATATAAGAATATAAAACTAACTTGCATTATAATATGAGCACATTATAAACAGCGCGCCGTTAAAATTCGTGTTTAAAATCCACATAGGTGCTGCGCTGAATGGATTCAGCATTCGTCACACATGGGCTCATGATCCCAAGCAAGTAATTCATACAAAAAAACCAAAATGACACAATCCCTAAAAAGTGAATTTAACTGTGCTGTGCAGCAAAATTGCCACGAAGCGCTCAGGCGCTGCGTTCTTCATTATGCGTTTGTTGATCGTTACAAGAGCACGTGTTCCATTTGAGAGCGGTGTATTGCAGTTGGCGTATATCTTGTAAACTATATATATTGCTTCTCCTGTTATAATAAATTAAAACGATATATTTCACCATGTCGGATCTCAGTTCTATCGCGGACGATGTATCAAAGGACGGCGACATTACGGATGATGAGCCCTTCGATCTGATGAATGGAAACAGTGATGACGGAAGTGAGATTATTGGCCATCGCAATAATAGAATGCGAATAGAGAGTGAATTTTCCTCTCATGCGCCCGCTGTAAGACGGGACTGCATGACCTTTGCACGGGAAAATACAATTGTGAAGTGACATAATTTTCTATTTTTTTTCTTTACATATTTAGTAGTTTTAGTTTTTTTTATTAGACGCATGGGATACAATTCTTTTTACGTTTAATAACAAAAAGAATCATTAAGTTGGTTGATATTTGTCCAAGTTATTGTATTTTTAGTTAACATCATACTTATTTGCTAATAACACAAATTATCAATAGCTGTTTACGCACCTACTTGCAAAATCAGTACAGCACTAAAACGGTTAAATAGCTTAGACCGAACCATGTTGAAGTTTATTCCCAGCGCTAACGAAGGAATGTTTAGACACGTGACCCGGCGAGTTTGAAGAGTGTCACTGAGATGCTGCCCTCCCCTCCCCACCCCTCCGGTGACTTTTGCCGGCCGGTTGAACTTTGCGCAATAAGGATATAAGTTAAATGTTATGATTATAAATGCTAGTAGTAAGTTTTTATTTTCTTTTAAAAAATTAACTAACTAACTAACCATCACGCCGTTTCTTCGCAGGGGTAGGCAGAGAGGACTGACCACCAAACAACTCCATCTTGGCATACACTTCTTGCTTCATTCACATTCATACATCGTCTCATACATTCTCTTCTATTATTCCGACTTCTGACATGGCCCAACTCAAGTATTTGATTCACTCGATCGTGCCATGTCTTCCTCGGGCTTCCCCGACTTCTTCTTCCATTCACATTCGCATCAAACATTCTTCTTACACTCGTTTCTTCGTTCATTCGCTCCACATGTCCAAACCATCTAAGCGTCCCTTTTTTAATCTTACTCATTACGCTTACATCAGCCTTGCATTCTTTACGAATTTCAATATTTTTCACACGATCCACAACTTGCAAGTCTGCCCTGAGACTCCTTACAAACCCGACCCACAACT